>CM035438.1:121832732-121917732 GCA_020310875.1 Ceratopteris richardii | reverse complement strand
GTGTATGTGTGTATCTATATGCATGTTTGTGTATGTGTATGTGTGTATGCATATGCAAATGTGTATGTGTGTGTATGCATGTGTATGCATGCATGTGTATGTGTATGTGTGTATGCATGTGTACATATATGTGTGTATGTATGCATGTGTATGCATATGTGTGTGTGTCTGTGTATATGTGTGTATGCATGTGTGTATGCATGTGTGCACGTATGCATGCATATGCATGTGTGTCTATGTATGCATATGTGTGTGTATGTGTATATGTGTGTATGCATGTGTGTATGTATGCATGGGATTGTATGTGTGTATATGTGTATATGTGTATGTGTGTGTGTATATGTGTGTACGTATATGTGTGTGTATGTGTGTGCATGTACATGTCTGTGTATGCATATGTGTGTGTCTATGTGTGTGTATGTATATGTGTATGTATGTATGTGTGTGTATGTGTATGTGTGTGCATGTATATGTGTGTGTATGTATATGTAACTGTATGTGTGTGTGTATGTGTATGTGTGCATGTATGTATGTGTATGCATATGTGTGTGTATGTGTATATGTGTGTATGCATGTGTGTATGTGTGTATGTATGTATGCATATGTATGTGTATACATGCATTTCGTATGCATGTAAGTGTATATGTGTGTGTGTATATGTGTATTTGTGTGTGTCTATATGTATATGTATATGTGTTTGTATGTGTATGTTTCCATGTGTGTGTATGTATATGTGTTTTTTGTGTATGTTTCTATGTGTGTGTATGTGTGTTTATGCATGTGTAGTTATACGTGTATGTGAGTGTATGTGTGTGTATATATGTATGTGTATGTCTATGTGTATATGTATGTGTGTATATATATGTGTGCATATGCATTTTTATGTATGTATGTATGTATGCATATGCATGTTTAGTACATATGCATGTGAGTGTATGTGTGTGTGTCTATGTGCATGTCTATGTGTGTATGTATATATGTGTGTATAGTATGTATGTGTGTGTGTATGTGTATGTGTGTGTATGCATGTGTATGCATGTGTATGTATGTGTGTATGTGTGTATGTGTGTGTATGCATGTGTATGTATGCATGTTACTGTATGTGTGTGTGTATATATGTGTGTGTATGTGTGTATGAATATGTGTGTATATGTGTATGTGTGTATGAATATATGTGTATATGTGTATGTGTGTGTACCCATGTGTATGTATGTGTGTATGTGAGTGTGTGTGAGTGTATGCGAGAGTATGTGTGTGTCTCTTATGTGTGTGTCTGTATGCATGTGAGTGTATGTGTGTGCATATGTGTATGTGTGTGCATCTATGTGTATGTATATATGTGTATGTATGTTTGTGTATGCATGTGTATGCATGTGTATGTATGTGTGTATGTGAGTGTATGTGTGTGTCTACGTATGCATGTGTGTATGTACCTAAATATGTGTGTGTATTTGTGCTCCTCTCATTCTCTCTCTCCCTCTCTCTCTCTCTCTCACACACTCACTCTCGAGCTTTCTCTTGTCAGATCCCGGCACAAACGTGCCAAGAGAATGTCGATTCTTTTTTTTGCATGTGCAAGACATCGCTTATGTGATGCTTTTGCATCACAAGTAGTTTGTTAGCATCGCTAAAAATGTTGCTACTCTACGATGCTCATTAATACCGTCGCATCCATGACTAATGATTTTTTTCCTTTGAAATCACTTATGCAACAGTGATCGCATAAGCAACCCTACCTGCTTTTTGATTGGGGCATCGCTACACCCCCTTACTCCTTGTAGTGAAGTGACCACAAGTGATCCACGGTGCTCTAAGTTGTAAGGCTCCCATTACAAGGAGAAGCCATTGTGAGAGCCCGAACATTTGTGGAACCCTAATTTCCAAGTTACATGAGTTCTATGTGTGATCGTTGATTGAAATAGATGATCTTTGTGCACCTAGACAATAGGTTAGGTGGCCATAAACTTTTGGGGCAATGGGTTTCCATTCAAGGAAAAAGAAAGGCATTGTGGCACCACAGAGTTTCCCCATAGAACCTTAATCAGGGGAGTGCATAGGGGGGGATTGTCCCCTTCTGAAGGGTCTGGGGGGCATATCCCCTCAACCCGTAGGGTTGTTATCGTAGGACTTTTGGTCATGGACATATTGTCAATTTATATATTTTGTTGACTATTTTGTCTCTTTGGACTATGTTTATCTAGATCGTATCCCATTGTAAAAGCTATATAAGCATGTCCCATGTGCAGCTCTACAAAGTATTGCACACTAGTAAGCCCTTCATCTATCAAAATTGCCATCTAATTTTATACATAGGTCTACAAAGGCCATCTCATGTGTGTATGGGACAAGGGCTAGTCATAGCCAATGTCCCTAGCTTAGGGGATATCCTAAAGTATTCAATGGGGAATGAGTGTTGCATGGTGGCCACATGTCATCACCAAATCATTCCAAAGCATTTTTATTTTGAATACAAGGGGATATAATGGATGGGAGGAGTGTGGCACACACATCATTCATGAGCCCTAAGTTTCAAGCCTTGAGAGAATTTAGGAGTTTCTAATATCTAAGCTCCATAGTGGGAGCACACAGGTGGAGTTCACCATCTTCGTAATTGCATAGCTCTTGTCAATTTGAGGATTTGAGTTCTCTATCTCTTAGTCTACATCTCTCTTTTTTATGTTTTTTCTCATCTTTGTCTACTTGTCTATTCAAGTGGGCTATTATTTCTTACATGGTATCAAAACTCAAGAAGATCCTAGTGGTGTAGAAGCAGAAACACAAAGGTTTTAGAGGCTTCAACAAAAAAAGAGAGAAAATGTCAAGTGGTGCATCATCATCTACAACTAGGAGTCAAGGTGGTTCGTCAACAAGAGTGAGCACAAGCAAGAGAAGCAATGATGCCAGTCATCCCAACATTGCAGATACAACCACGATCCTTTATGGAAGGTAAGCTTGATGGTAGGAATTACATCCATGAAAGTTTAAATCACTTCTATCCTTGATCCATATAAGCTTTTGGTGACTATTCTTGGGACTAATCATGAGCCCCAAGAAATGGCTGATCCAAATAATCCTAGCCGAATGATTCCACTTGATTCTAATCTTCTATGTGCTTGGAAATGTAGAAATGTAGATGCACTATGTTGCTTTAGTTACAAGTACTATTGATATTTTTCTAACTCTCATTCAACAAACTACCAAGGCATGTGAAGCACAGAACATATTCAGAAATCAAGGTGAAACTTGTAATCAGACACAGATTTAGAACTTGGAGAATCAGCTAGCAGTAGAATTTTTTGCTAACGAGGAGAGTGTAGAGGTATTCACCACCCACATAAAGAATCTATGAGATCAAATGGTGGGAGGAGGTATGCAAAAGTCAAGCAAGGAGCTATCTCAACATTGTCTTTGAATCTGTCCACCAAAGTTTTATGGTTTGGGATTTGCTCCAAATACTCAAATCAGACCTCAACCTCCAATGTGCCTTACTCATAGAGGAGGAGTTGTGGCTCAAGGCAAGGAGTGGCAGTAGCAAAGGAGATATTGCATTCATAGAAAATCCCAAAGGAGGCAAAGTAGACTCTTCAAAAGATGGAGACAAAAAGAAGTTCAAGGGAGAGTGTGTTACTCTAGCACAATGGCAAGTACCAACATGAGGAGATCCACCTCATAATTGTCAATCCCTGGAGATGTGAGGACTAGTATGAAGACTATGAGCAAGCGATGGCACAAGTGCACGAGTGAGAAGCACACTAGCATGCACACACATACACACACAAACGCGCACACACGTCAAGAACAAAGAGAGGAACAAAGGAGCAACTTCCATTACAAAAGAGTTCTCATACAAAGCTCAAATCTACAACAAGCTAACCTCAAAAATGAGCTCTCTAGCTCTTTTTATAGTTTTTTACTAGCTTTGGTCCTGTCCAGATTTAGTGTCCAGCCTAGTTAAAAAATAGGTTCCTAGGCTATTTTGGAGGCTCTAACGAGCTCTGAAAATCATGCAAATTGGTACATAAATACTACTAATACTCCTCAAGCTTGAGGACTCCTTGACTTGCACAAAATGGAGTAGGAATAATAAAAAATGGTATTTACAAAGGTGTGAAGTGACTAAGATCACTTTTTGGGAAATATTGCTTCATGAAAAATTATAGGGCCTAGTTGCAGGATCTGCGTTGACTGCATTGACTACTTGGTCCTTCTCTTTGCTCTGACTCTTTTTGTTGGCTTCCTTGTCTTGTAAGTCCTTGTGTGCCCTGACTACTACCAACATCCCCCCCTCTCTCGCGTCTGTCCTCCTTGACAGACCCTTGTTGCTAGGAGTGTTGGATGTAATATTCCACAACGTGAGTGGCACGCTGATGTTCATGAATGTGTAGTCCTCTGGCCAAGTCTGTCATCATGCAATCCCAATCAATTGGACCTGGGATGTCTGGATGTGGCAGACGTAAGTGATCTGCATGGATGGCTTGTTCCACTGCAAATAGATGTAGGAAATGTGTTGGTCTAGGAATGAAAATTTCAAAATGATATTCCCAAAACCCGGTGGAGAACATTTCTTCGAAAGTCTGCTTGTAGCAAGCAGGTGGGTACTTGATGCATGCATGCCATGCAAAACTTATGTTTACTGAGGGGGTCTCGCTCATGTCGTAGACTAAATCCTTGTTACCTTGAGAAAATCCGAGGGGGGGGGATGTATGGAGCCTGGACCTTTCGAAAGGTTTTGAAGATGATTGTCATGAGCTCAAATATTTTCATACACATCTTTGCTGCTATGTCAAGCACATTCTTTCAGCGTGTAGACTAGTGTCGAATGGTGGATATCATGTATGCTACGATTGGCGGCCCTCGAGGTGGAGCAAAATATGGATAGTTGACCTAGGTAGAGCATTCTTTATTGTTGCGTACTTTGATTGCAAAAGTTTGCCATGATCTACGGTTGACCACTACGCAATAACATGGGTTATACTTGATATATAGTGGCATGGTGGCCCAGGTGCTCATCTTCTCAGGGTAGTCAGTTAATAGCCATTCTCGCCAAGTAGTTTGAAAGATGTAGCCAACACATGCATTTTGAGGTAAGTCATTAGGCTCAAACTGTGTTGCAAAGGTGGGCTCTTTCCCTATATGCTTTTTAGTTTCTGCATTATAGTCATGTAATAAGACAAAGTACGGCATGTATTGTGGTTCTGAGTTTGTTATTAATCGCTGATGGGATAGGTGCTGAAAGTACGAAGATTTGAGAACAGTTTCTTCCATATTGGTGAGGGATTGAATTTGCACTGCAACATGATTGTCATGGGTTTGTCCCACTTGCTCGACCCTCTTGAGCCAATTTGGGACTTCAATTTCCAAGGTGTCTCTTCCTTCTAAAGTGACTCACCCACCAGGTACTGGCATTTGGTCGTATGGCTCTTCATAACTTTCATTGAGAGGAATCTCAACCACCGTTTTAGGTTCTCGTTCTTCGATTGGTGAGGGTGGCCTTTCATATGGTAATAAACATGTTTGTAGTTCTACCACCTGCTTTGTTAGGGCCTCTAATTCTTCTGTAGATTGTCGGGGGATGGCCGAGTCCTGCTGAGTTGTATTGGCATCTGCTAACTGCTTCTTTAGATCAACACATTCTGATTCTAACTTTTCAAAGGACTCCAAAAAATTTGCATGCTCCTCTATTCTGATATCTTCAAAGGGAACAACACGGTACTTTGTTGGAATAATTTCTACGCCTGAGTTTCCTTCCATAGCGGCTTCAAATTTATCTTGGTTTTGTTGTTGGAGGCGCTTGTTCTCTTCTAATGCCACAGACATGTGTTTGTAGAGAAGTCCTAAATTCCAACGTAATTTGGCATTTATGAGCATTTGTGCTTCAACCATTTTTTCTAAGTCCTTGACTGCTTGATCATCTACGTTTGATAGCTTTGACTCCATTTCACTGTGATCCTGTTGTAAAGTGGTATGTTCTTCTAGGAGTGTTTGGTGATTAGCCTCCAAGATACTGACTCTAGCTTGCAGTCACTGAGACTCTGCCTAGAAGGCAGCATTTCACTCTTCCAATTGGTGGTATGTTTGTTGCAGTTGGTGTGCACATTGAATTAATGTATTAAACATATTATTTACATTATGAGATGTAGGGGAAAAAGTGTGTAATGCAAAGGGAATGGAGTTGAGAATGAGGGTTGTGTATGCGGTGTCTACCAATGATGTGGTGATTGGTGAGGTTTGTGGTAGGGGAGTGGGGGATGGTGGAAGAGTGGGGGGAGGGGGCGGTGCTATGGATGGTGAAATGTCCATAGGATTTGACAATGTAGTCCATGCATGTGCTACCATGTATGTGGGGATGGTAGGTGAAGTGATCATGGTGTGTGTGTGTCTGGAAGTGAGTGTGGGTAAGAGTTGTCCGAACAATTGCATATTATGCTGGTGAAGCTGCATACTTCACTTGGATTACATTGGTTGGAGTTGGAGGTTGTTGAGCTAACATAGGTTGAGGCCTTTCTTGGGCCTAGTACGGTTGCTGATAGGGCTGTTGTGGCCACCATACCACTGTAGGAACTGATTTTGATATCTCCCTTGTTGTGGATATGGCTATGGATAATTTTGTCTAATAGCTTGCTTGTTATAAGGGCAGTCCTGTGCAGTGTGGTTAGTGTACCTCCTTTCTATGGTGCAGTATTGGTTGTTTGGGTTTGCTTGGGCTTGAGCCATAATTGGACACACGCTAGCCATATGGTCTCCTCCGCAGGTGTATCATCTTTTCACTGAGGCAAATCTAGGTATCTGTTTGCCAGAGACTCCTAGTTTCTGAGATACCTTCTCTGCAAGTTCCTGAATAGATGTGGATTGTTTGGAGGTGAGGCTAGTAGAGCTATCTGAATCTTTATAGATTTTTGAAAGATCTAATTCCTCCCCTAGATTTTCCTCAATATCTATGCACATGCATACACACTCTTCTATGGTCCTAGGGACCTTCAAGTACACATACAATCTCAATTTGGTACTCAACAATCCGTCTAAGAATAAATCCACTTATTTGGCTGATGTGGGTAACTCAGGAATGGGGCATCTCTCCAGGTATTCCCTAAATCTTCTTCCTGCAAGTCTAATTGTTTCTTGAGGTGTTTGTTTGAAGTTATGGATCAGTGAGGAGGTGTTGTGTCTAATGCCACTCTTAGAAAATTCTGTAATGAAGGCTTCTAATAGCTGGTCTATATTCCTAAATTTGCTCTCATGTAGTGGTTGAAACCAAGTCAAGGCAGTATTCTTGAGTGTTAGACCAAAAGCATTGTATTGCGTGAACAGGTCATCAACTTGTTCAACCTTCAATACTTGCATAAATTCTACCACATGATCAAGGGTCTTCTATACCATCAAAATAATTCTTCATAGATTTGACAAGTTGTGTAGGCCTTAAGGTCCTCATGTGTTCTCTAGGCCTTGACAAAAGGAATTCATTTGCATTACTTTGATTCCTTGGATCTCTAGGTCTCTCGTTTTCCATTCTATCCGTCTCAATTCTTGTTTGTTCTCTTCCTATTGGGTTAGCAAAACTTATCTCAGGTCTATATCTACTCTTGTCCCATTGAGTTCCATGAGCTTGAGATGTTCCAGCTCCTTGATGACCATAAGAGACATTGGGTCTTGGTTGGGGAAAAATAAATTCACGCTTCCAAGTGTAGGCATGTCTGCCATGCTAGGCAATAATGCAAGATTTCTTCCAGAGGGTGAAGGTACACTTTCTATCATTAATTCTAATGGGGATATCAAAAAGGTTGCAAATGTGTTGCATATTCCACAAATCAAATGAAATCTACTTTTTAGCTTCTATAACTGATCAAGGGCATGAAGTATCTTTCAGTAAGTCATGAGCTAAGATTATGGATAGTAACGACAACATTGTTGGGACTGGCATAAGGAGGAACAACATGTATGAGTTGTTTGCTCTTACATCCACTATACATGTGGTCACAAGTAAGCTATGGCATGAGATATTCAGCCATATCGGATACCTTTTACGAAAGGAGATGCATCAGAGGGGTATGGTTGCACACCTACTACTAATTTAATACATGAAGGAACCACGTGAAGCTTGCATGATGGGCAAGCAATAGAGGAAGGCATTTCTAGAAGAAAGAAAGAATAGAGGAAGTTATCCTCTAGAATTGGTGCATGTTGACTATAAGAAAATAACGGCACAACGGAATAGAACTATAGACAGAGTTGAGAGAAAAAACGCAGACAAAGATAGACGTAGACTGAGAGAAAGAGAACTCAAATTCTCAGATTGTCGAGCGTAATGCAGTTACAATGATGGTGTTGTCCACCCGTGCGCACCCACTTTGGAGCTTAGATGGTGATCTAGACAAACTCTAGATGAAGGGCTTAGTAGTGCGCAATGGTATGTAAAGCTCAACCTAGTCCGTGCTTATATAGCTTTTACAAGGCGGTTCGGTATAGATAAACATAGTCCGGAGATACAAAACAGTTGGTAAAATAAACGATCCGACAATATCTCCACGACTAGAAGTCCTCCCGTCTCGGCCCTATGGGCCGGGGGGATAGGCCCCATGGATCTCGCAAAAGTTGGCAAGCCCCCCTCTGCACTCCCCCCATTAAGGTTCTATGGGGACATAGCGCGATGCCACAGGGCCTTTATTTTCACCTTTAATGGCAACCCAATGGCTTGGAAGTTTATGCCCTACCTAACCTAACGGCTAGGCTCACAAAGATCATCTATAACCATCAATGGTCACACATAGACCTCATCTAACTTAGAAGTTAGGGTTCCACAAATATCCGGGCTCTCATAATGGCTTCTCCTCATAATGGGGGCCTTACAACTTAGAGTACCATGGATCATTTGTGGTCACATGAAGGTGGAGTATTGAGCATATTTAACACCCCTCCTCAATGTCCACCCGATGGTAAACTACCTCCTTGGTCCAATCCCAAGCTTTGGAAAGTGTCGAAGACGTTGCTCTCTCCCAAGAGCCTTGGTGAAGATGTCTGCCCCATTTTCTTCTGTAGGACAATAGCTTATCTCCAGGACCCCGTCCTCAATCAACTCATGCACATACTAATACTGAATTTCTATGTGCTTCGTGCATGGAAAACAGGATTTTTGGTGATGGCCATGAAACTTTGGTTGTCACACTTCAACTCTGCAGCTTCTTGTCCTTGTATTCCTATGTGCCATAGGATCCTCCTCAACCATAGTGCTTCACATGCTTCAGCATGCACCAACTCTAGATGATAGCTTGCCCTGTTCTTGCTTTCTTGTGGAAACACCTTCCTCTGTTGCTTGCCCATCATGCAAGCTTCACATGGTTCCTTCATTTCTGCAATCGATGGTAGGTGTGCAACCATACCTCTACGATGCATCTCCTTCAATACAGGGTATCCAATGTGGCCAAATCTCTCATGCCATAGCTTACTTGTGCCCACGTTTGTAGTGGTTGTAAGAGCACACAACTCATACAGGTTGTTCCTCCTTATGCCAGTCCCAACAATGTTGTTGTTACCATCCATAATCTTAGCTCCTGTCTTACTGAAAGATACTTGATGACCTTGAGCAGTTATAGAATCTATTGAAAGTAGATTTCATTTTATTTGTGGAACATACAACACTTTCGAAAGCTTTCTGATATCACCATTAGAGTTAATGAATGGAATTGTACCTTCGCCCTCTGCAAGACGTCTTGCATTGTTCCATACCTTTATTGTGATGGGTTCCTTTAGAGGCTGTAAGGAACTGTAAAGGTCTTTTCTACTCGTCATGTGATGAGATGCACCACTATCCAACACCCATGAGTCATCTGTTCCTGAATCTTTAGCCGAGGAGCACACCTCCTCTATCATAACAAATGACTCAAGCTCTGTGTCTTCTGTGTTGGCAGTTGCCCTTGCCACCTTTTGAAGAGCCACTCTTCTCTTCTGCCTTCTTTATGCGACAGTCTTGGATTTTGTGTCATTTCTTCTTGCAGTGGAAACACTCTCCCTTGAACTTCTTTTTGTCGTTCTTCTTTTTGTTTCCATCCTTTAAAGAGTCTGCTTTGCCTCCTTTGGCATTTGTTGTGAATGTAGCATCTCCTTTGCTACCACCACTCCTTGCCTTGAGCCACAGATCCTCCTCCATTAGTAAGGCACTAAATTCTTCAAAATTTAGTGGTTGAGGTCTGATTTGAGTGTTAAGAGCAGTTACCAAACCATCAAAATTAGGTGGACAGATTCGAAGACAACGACGAGCTAGCTCCTCACTTGACTTTTGAACACCTGCTCTTGCCATTTGATCTTGTAGATTCTTTATGCGAGTGATAAACACCTCTACAGTCTCCCCATCGGCAAACCATTCTAATGCAAGCTGATTCTCCAAGTTCTGAATCTGTGTCTGATTAGGAGTTTCATATTGATTTCTCAATATGTTCCATGCTTCACATGCCTTCGTAGTATGCTGAATGAGAGTCAGAACACTATCAGAAGTACTTGTAACTAGAGCACAAAGTGCATCTGCATTTCTACATTTCCAAGCACGTAGAAGATCAGCATCAGGAGGAAACATTCGACCAGGATTATTTGGATCAGGTCTTTCTTGGGGCTCATGATCAGTCCCAAGAACACTCTCCAAAATCTCATATGAATCAAGAATAGAACTGATTTTGAACTTCCACAGGGTGTAGTTTGTACCATCAAGTTTACCTTCTGTGAAGGTTGGTGGCCGTATCTGCAACGTTGGGATGACCGGCATCATTGCTGCTCTTGCTTGTGCGCCACCTACTCCTGTTGATGAACCACCTTGGCCCCCAGTCGTAGATGATGATGCACCGCTTGGCATCTTCTCTCTTTTGTTGTTCAGACCTCTGCAACCTCTGCGTTTCTGCTTCTGCACCACTCAGAGCCTCAAATTCTCAGATTGTCAAGCGTAATGCAGTTACAATGACGGTGTTGTCCACTCATGCGCTCCCACTGTGGAGCTTAGATGGCGATCTAGACAGACTCTTGATGAAGGGCTTAGTAGTGCGCAATGCTATGTAAAGCTCAACCTGGGCGGTGCTTATATAGCTTTTACAAGGTAGTTCGGTTGTTGAGCCCACAAAAGTCATGTTGGTCAAAGTCAATTGTAGTCAAAGTCAAAAGGTCAAAGTCAACTAGTCAAAGTCAACAAGGTCAAGGTCAAGGTCAAAGTCAACAAGTGCAAAGTCAAAGTGCTAAAGTGCAGGTTTCAAAGTGCACAGGTAGTGCACAATTAATTGTCCACAAAGGGTAAATTGGAGAAAGTGGGTTGCAGGTTGCAGAGGTATTTTCTCTAATTTCCCTAAGGTTCAAAGTGTGTTTTAAAGTGTTTTGGAAGGTTCAGGTGAACCCCCTCTTATGTGCAAAAGTGAAGACTTAAAAGGAAATGTGAAGGTATGTGAAGCGGCAGCATATGCACAGGTGAAAGTATGGCCCCCCCCATTAAAATTTCTGGTTTTAGTCTAAAGTCACTACAGGACAAAATAGTGAGTCGTTGGCTGCCACTTGTGAAGACAATCTTGGGACATCAAAGTGAGCACCAAGATACCATTGCAGTTAGGAGCGTACGTGATCGACACACTCAAATCAAGGCAAGGTCTATTCTTGGACCAACCTTAGAGTAAGCAAGGGAAGCATAGTCTAAGTGAAGCAAGAGAGAGAAGTGCAAGAGTCACTAGAGTGCGACGCAGAGAAGTGGAAGTGCAAGGTGCATGGAGAGTGACTAAGGATTTGTGCAGAGAGTGCTAAGATATACTCCCCCAAGGATCTCAAGGTCTCATTGCAGTGTGCGCGTGCCGACAGAAGGTATTCACTCCTCCCCCTTTGTGGAAGCTTGGTGCAAGGTGTGCACAAGGATAAGCTTGAAGCAGGTGGAGGTCTGGTGCAGAGGAGGCCGGCAGCAAGAAGACTTTGGGATATTTGGTATTTTGTAATTGAGCACTCTGTGTGTTTGTGCACAGAAGTATTGGCTTGTATTGTGCTTCAAACATTGTAATTGTCTTACTGTAATCAATCGATAGAAGCTTCCAAGGTGTATTTTCTCTTCTGGTCTTTTCCTTTTCTCCTACAAACCCTCAAACTCCTTCTTATCTAAGAATCTCCCAACATCGGTATACATAAACATAGTCGGGAGATACAAAATAGTCGATAAAATATACGATCCAACAATATCTCCATGACCGGAAGTCCTACCGTCTCGGCCCTACGGGCTGAGGGGATAGGCCCCATGGACCCCGCAAAAGGGGGCAAGCCTCCCTCTGCACTCCCCCCATTAAGGTTCTATGGGGAAACCGCACGATGCCATAGGGCCTTTATTTTCACCTTAAACAGAAACCCAATGGCTTGGAAGTTTATGCCCTACCTAACCTAACGGCTAGGCTCACAAAGATCATCTACAACCATCAATGGTCACACACAGACCTCATCGAACTTGGAAGTTAGGGTTCCACAAATATTCGGGCTCTCATAATGGCTTCTCCTCATAATGGGGGCCTTACAACTTAGAGCACCATGGATCATTTGTGGTCACATGAGGGTGGAGTATTGAGCATATTTAACATTGAGTTGTTTGGAAAAATGCCTAGACATTCCCTAAGTAGATCTTCGTGCTTCATGTTAATCCTCATTGATTATAATAGGAAGATGTGTACGATAATGCTCAAGTTTTTAATGACTTTAAAGAATGGCTTCAACTTGTTAAAACTAAGACAAGGAAGAAGATGAAGAAATTCAAGATAGGTTGTGGTGGTGAGTTTACCTCAACAAAGTTTGAATATTTCTGCAAAAGTAAAGGAATCAACCATCAACTCACAATGGCACATACAATCAACAAAATAGTGTTGTAAAATGTCGGATCAAACCATCACAGAGATGGCAATGTGCCCATTGAAGGGAAAGGGTTTGCCAAATCAATTTTGGGTAGAGGCTATGAACACTACTACCTATATCTTGAATTTAAATTACACAAAAGCACTTGATGGAAGGACTCTAGAAGAGGACTACACTAGTAAAAATCCATCTGTTTCCCATTTCAAAGTATTTGGAACTGAATATTATGTACATGTTTGAGATAGGGAGAGAAACAAGCTTGAACCAAAAAGCATCAAATGTATTTTTTTAGCATATAGTGAGGATAAGAAGGCCTACAAGCTTTACAACCCTAAGGCTAAGAAGATCATGGCAAGTCATGATGTGGTGTTTAAGGAGGAGCCACATGCAGTGGAGGAAGAAAAAAGATCTACCACTTATCAACAGGTGGATGGGAAATCCACTATGAACATGTCCTAAGAGGTATCCCTTCTACACAAGAGAAGGAAAAATCATCTTCAAATCATGATTATGAAAGTCACCAACATATCATCACCCAACTGGAAAAGCCATTGCCACATTGGGTGAGGTAGCTTTATGATTTTACAAATCCCACCCCACAGTCACTAGAAGAAGTTGTAGATGGACCAATGTAAACATAGAGAATAGAGGAGTAGATATGGACAAGCATCCATATTGTAAATACAACCTTGATGGTTGTTGAGCTCATTCAAAGACAAGAAAAGGAACAAACCAATGTGGAAGAGGCACTCCACAATCTGAAATTGAGGGTTTCCATGCAAACAAAATATGACAATATCATGAAGAATGGAACTTGGGAGCTAGTGGGTTGACCCCTAAGCATAAAGTGTTGGAGTTTGAGGTCTATGGAAGGACACAAATAGCACAAAGAAGAAGAAGAAGCTTGGATCACAACACACAATACTGAATGTTTACCAAGTGAATGTACTAGAATAAGTTACCCATAAGGGTTATAGGCATATATAAAAGCCAAGAACAAAAAACCTTCAAAAGAGGGAAAAACATGCCTCAGTGGTCCTAAGTGTGTTAACACATATCATTACCAAAATATATCAATGAATCCCCCTAGGAGTGATGCGGTGAGCAAGGAGCTGACAATCATGTACAAGAAAGTTCCAAGTTATGTGGAAAGACATCAATCCACAAAAGGAAGTAAGCCCAAAGCTTTGCAAAAAGCTTCAAACTTCTCCCTATTTAGAGACTTTGTGAAAATATCTATAATGTTATCTTGTGTGGGCACATATGCCAAATTGATCTCTCCAATAGAGAACCTCTCCCTGACATAATGATAATGCACCTTAATGTGCTTTGTACGAGCATGGAACACATTCTTCCTCACAACTTCCAATGCGCTCTAGCTATTAGTGAAGATGGT
Source organism: Ceratopteris richardii (assembly GCA_020310875.1). NCBI lineage: Eukaryota > Viridiplantae > Streptophyta > Polypodiopsida > Polypodiales > Pteridaceae > Ceratopteris > Ceratopteris richardii. The sequence continues at coordinate 121,903,493 of CM035438.1, read as the reverse complement.
TTTGGCAAAAGACTGAACAACACCTAAGTAAGCCAAAGGGCATTTCAACCACACCCACTCAACACTCGCTCTGAAAGCTCCCCTATACTCAGCCTCACAACTAAAAGTGGCCATACTAGGCTGCTTCTTTCTCAACCAAGATATGCAAGAGCTACCAAGCATCAAGCAAAAACCACTAGTAGACACACAAGTGTCATAGCAACTAGCCAAGTGAGAGTTAGAAAAAGCATCTAGATCTATCGGTAATGATCCCCCTTGGGATAAAACAACCCAGGTATTCAAGTACTACTCAAGTATTGAAAGATGCGCTTAACCACTTCACAATTCTTGACACCATGGCAATGCATAAGCTTGCTCATCTGAGAGACAACAAACTGAATATCAAGCCAAGTTATGCATAAGTAAATAAAGCATCCAACAACTTGTTAATAGACAATAGCATCAAATGCATCTCCAGCATCATGAAGACTCAATTGTAAACATGTTTCCATAGGATTGGCAATAGGTTTGCAATCTTCAAGGGCAAAATACTACAATAATGTGTCAATATATTTTGTTTGACACAAATCTATTCCCCCATCAACTTGCATAAATTGAATGCCCAAATAATGATGTAAATGGCCCAAATCTAACATCTTAAAAGAGGCATGCAAATCAGTTCTTGAATTCAAAATTATGCTTCTCATTAGGACAAGTGAGAAGCATATCATCAACATATACAACAATGATCATAAGTACATCGTATGCACGCCTGATATATAAGGTGCTCTTAGTTGGACTATTCTCAATACAATGTGCAATCAAGTAGGCATGTGTCTTTTAATACCAAGCATGTGGTGTGTACTTCAAACCATATAATGTCTTTCTCAACCTGCACACTATTTTCATGCCCTTTCTGCACAAAACCATGGGGCTGAAATACATACACTTCTTCATGTAAGTCACCATTCAAAAATGAAATTTTAATGTCCAACTAATGTATATTCCAACCCTGATGAGTTGCATGTGCACATATGCTATGAATGGCAGTCATCGGGCATGTCGGGGCAAAGGTCTCATAAAAATCAATGCCTCTCTCTTGAGCATAACCTTTTGCAACAAGCATAGAATTATACCTCTCAAATCTTCCATTAGGCTTACACTTCAGCTTGTATACCCATTGAGTGCCAATGGCCTTTTTTCCAAGAGGCAAATCACATAAAGAACAAGTACCATTCTTCATAATAACATCATACTTTAATTGCATAGCACCCATCCAATTTTCTAAATTTTGTGTTTAAAAGAAATAGCCTCATTCTCATCACAAAGACTAGAAGCATCCATTGCATAGAAATTTGTTGCAAAAGATGTACTATGAGATCTTGAACAAGTATGATATGAGAGAGGTGCATCTAATTTGCAATCTCACACAGTCTGCACCAACCATTTAGGCATAGTTTTTGCCTCCTCTATATCAACCCCCTCATCAAGTGCATCATGTAGATCTGCATCATAAATGGAACAATTTGCATCATCATGTGGAACATGTAAAGGTTGAGAAATTGCTTCATTTGGACCTGCACTTGTCTCTCCACCCCTAAAAAGAGGTAAAGAAGTGTCATACACATCTTTGAAGCTAATGGATGTCTCCTTAGTACATGAAAGTAACTTCTGAATCACATCTTCCACAAAAATAACATCACAGCTAACCAAAATATGTTTAGTCTATCGATGATACAAATGATAGTCTTTGCTTTTAGAACTATACCCAACAAGAATAAATTTCACTACTTTATCATCTAATTTCTTGTGTTGTTGTTCAGCCACTAATGCATATGCCAGACAACCAAAGACATGCAGATGAGCAACAGATAGCTTGTGACCATGCCAAGACTCATATGGAGTGATAGATTTTAGTGCTCTAGTGGGGACACCTATTAAGTACATATGTTGCACACATAACAACCTCAAGCCAAAAGCTATGTGGTAAAGCCTTACTTTTGACCATACACCCCGCCATCTCCATGAGAGATTTTCTTTGTTTCTACAACTCCATTTTTTTAGGTGTATACAACACTATTCTTTGATGTTTTATACCACGCTCAACCAGAAATGTATTAAAATCAGTAGATATGTATTCCCCCAATCAAAACGGAGGGTGCCTAATTTACATGCTGATAGATTTTTAGCCATAACCAGAAACTATTTGAAGCACATAAAGTCTTTGGAGTTTTCTTTCAATGGATACACCCATGCATGCGTGTAAAAATCATCAATGAAAGTCATGAAGTAAAGGTAGTTTCCAAAAGGTGTCTATAGAAGACCACAAACATCACTATGAACAAGTTGCAATTTATGAACAGCTCTAATTGAACCATCTTTAGGGAAGGAAGAATGCTCCATTTTGCCCAAAATACAACCTTCATAGACATGTTTACAAGATTCCTCAAGTTTGGGCAGAGAGGAAACCCTTTTAGATTTTTGTAGGTGCATCAAACTAGCATAATTCAAATGACCAATGAGTGCATGAAAAAGCTTTGCATCTAAGATAGCCTGAGAATCTTGAACTACACATGTTGAATCATTCATAGATTTTGCATACTCTATGATCTTATATAGCCCACGACATAAAATTCAAGAAGCACTAATAGCATCACCATTTGATAGATCATGAATTGTACATCTGTCATCAAAAAATTTCACAACCAAGCCAATGTTCGCGATTCTAAAAGTGATAATAGATTTTTTCTTGATCCCTAGCACAAACAAAGGATCTAAAAATGTGAAAGAAATACTAGTCATAATGATCTTACCAACTCCCATTATAGGATAAGAGAAGTTGCTAGCACATGCGACAATATTCCCTATAGGGGCAGGCTCAAGTGAACTGAAGAAGTTGTGATGCGATGTAATATTTTTGGTTGCCCACTACCAAAATACCAAAAATCTGAGTCTACTTTAGACATACACTACTCATGAGAATATGGTTCAAAGTTTCATATAGCAGTAAACACCCATTCTTCATTTTGGACAAGATTAGTAGATTCTGTTTTAGGTGTAGAGGCCTCTGCAACAACCATTCTAGCCTCTCTTCTTTGCCTCTTTCGCAGCCAATTTTGGAAAACTCTTTATGACATGATAATTTCCTTTACAATATTTGTAAAACTCTTTTGTTTTCTTCTCATATTTGTCTTCCTTCTTCACCTATGCAGCATTAGCATATTTTTGCTTACTAGTAGATGAGCTCCATTTACTCTTGTCCTTCTGACTAGCTAAGAAAGCTTGATCTACAACACACACAGTAGACTTGTTCTACCTGGACTAATCTTCCTACAACAAAACAGAGAATAACACCTCAATTGTTAAGGCATTTGGATTGCCTTTCATCATCAATCAAAGAGTAGAATTAAAATTTTGATATGAATCTCGAAGACAATTAAGAACAATCTACACAAGTGGGATAATGGCACGTTTGGTAGACAAGGCTATAAAAGCATGTGCTTGAGCCATTTGCCCTGACCATAAGGATGATTACCATTTGAGTAGTACAAGCTATGGCTATGCATAAATGATGTTAAGTTTATCACATGGATGTCAAATCAATTTTCCTAAATGGATACCTCAACGAGGAGGTATATGTGTCTCAGCCAACATGGTTTGAGGATTCCCATTCAAAGCACACGATATGTAAGCTTAAGAAAGCATTACATGGGCTGAAAAAAGCCCCTAGATCATGGTAATGGTGGATAGATAATTATCTCTTCTTATAAGTTTAAAAGTATGTGCTTACGATGCTAACTTGTATGTTCTAAAGAGAGGAGGGAAGACAATTTTGATTGTACTCTATGAAGATGACCTTGTGATTATAGGAAATGATGATGCTCTTCTTCAACCAATGAAAGATGCCTTGAGTTTAGAATTTGAAATGGTAGACTTAGGCTTAATATGTTATTGCTTAGACCTTGAAGAATGGTAGGAACCAGGGAAAGTTAGATTTTGAAGGCATTCCACATGGAGGATTGCAAGGAGATTTCTAAACCTATGGAGATGAACACAAAATTATCTATTGAAGAGACTTCATATCCAATTGATATTGGAATATATATGAAATTATTTTAAAGTCTCATCTACTTGTGCAATAGCAAACCAAATATCTCCTATCTTGTTGGAGTAGTAAGCAGATTCTCTATTAAGCCTTTACAAACTCATTGGAAGGCAGTATGCAAATAGTCAGGTATGTGAAAGGAAAGATTTATTATGGCATTCTCTATGAATAAGGATCATCTCTAGCTGGATACTGTGATTCAAATTGGGTAGGAGATATTGATACCAAAAAATTACTTTTGGATATTGTTTTTCATTAGGATCTGGGATTTTCTCTTGGATTAGTAAGAAGCAATCGACTACAACATTATCTTCTACTGAAGTTAAACACAAAGTAGCATGTGAAGAAATATGGTTCAAAAGATCCGATGGCACATAGAAGTACAAGGATAGGAAGCTACATGCTTGAAGTGTGACAACCAAAGCTGCATGGCCATCACCAAGAACCCTATTTTCCATGCATGTACCAAGCACATAGAAATTTAGTATCACTATGTGCATGAGTCAATCAAGGAGGGATGAAGATAAGCTATTATTCAACTAAAGAAAAATGAGTAGACATCTTCATTAAGGCTATTGAAAGAGAGCAACTTCATTGCCACTTTCCAAATCTTGGCATTGGTCTAGGAAGCTAGTTCAAAGAAGGGTGGACATTGAGAGGGGGTGTTAGATATACTCAATCCTCCACCTTTAAAGTACCATAAATGATCTATGGTGCTCTAAGTTGTAAGGTCCCCATTATGAGGAGAATCCATTGTGAGAACCTCGCCATTTGTGGAACCTCAACTTCCAAGCTATATGAGTTCTATGTGTGATTTTTTATGGTAATATATGATCTTTGTGAGCCTAGCCATTAGGTTAGGTAGGACATAAACTTTCGGGCCATTGGGTTGTCATTCAAGGAAAAATAAAGGCCTTGTCATGCCGTGTGGTTTCCCAATAGAAGCTTAATGGGGGGAGTGCAAATGGGGGCTTTCCCCCTCTTGTGAGATCCGAGGGGCCTATCCCATAGCTCGTAGGGCCAAGATGATAGGACTTCTTATCGTGGAGATATTGTCATTGCAACCTATTTTGTCTCTCCCGACTACATTCATCTATAACAACTCCCAAGCATGTTCCATACTTGTTTTGGTCCCATAATTGTTTTGTGTTGTATATGAGTTCCATTCCATTCCCTACTATATTATACATTGTTTATGAACATTTCTATGTGTTATACCTCGTTTATGAGCATTTCTATTTGCATATGCGCTTCTAAGAGTGAGGCGGAATGTAGAGATTGAGGGAACGGAACCATTATGCTACACATTAAGAGTGTTATAAGTGGTTTAATGACAAGACTCTTAACATATTAAAGCCTTTGCACACTCTTGTGGTGGCCTTCTTGAACTTCATAGATTATGCGGAATTTTTACAATTAGAGTTAGTTATAGCTCAAAACAATCTATTATAAATTTAAGTTGTCATGATTGTAAGATGAATTTTAAGAGAAGAAGAGATAGAAACGCATTCATCCTTAAATATTACATGAAGGGGTCCAAATAAACGCTTTCACTTGTGGAATAATGGGGTATCAAGTCAGTAAAAACGGTTCTCATCATCAGCAATGAAGTGAGTAGTTGGGTTGTTCTTTCAATAGCCTTAGGGGTGGCGGCATCGTCGACGCAGCAGATATGGTGCAGCAGATAGGCTTGAAGGGCGCGCAGCAGTTCTGACATTGTGCGGGGTCGTCCGTTATTGCACTTCAGACTTCAACTTGTAGTGGCCCGCAATCATTGGCAGTCAGGCGGATTTCGCGCGCCTTGGCTTCGGAGTTTCGTCGCACGCGCCCGAGTATCGTGCGCCTTGGTTTCTGTGTATCGTCTCTCACTCCTGAGTATCGCAGTGTCGTGGTTTCGTCACACTCACGCCCTTGACTATCGCCGCGATCGTCTCCCTGGTATCGCGATACCTCCACTGGAGGTGTCGCCGATACCGCATCAGGTCGAGACTGGTATCGCGCCACGATATCGGGCGTCTGTACGGGTGGCTGGCGGCGCCGACACCCCTGCGACTCCCCTCGCGATACCTCGCCGCCCGAGGTCGTCTTATTTATTGCTCCCTCCTTATCCCGCCCCGCCGATCGCGTTTCATACCCCTCTCCCTCTGCTGGCCGCGATACCCCGCCCCCGCTCCCGTTCCTCCGATCGCGATACCTACCCCCCTCCCTCTGCGGTCGCGATACCACCGCTCCTCCGGTCGCGATATCTACCTCCGGTCGCGATACCCATCCCCGATCGCCGGACGAAAGCCTATACGAACTAGCGCGTGGGGGGATCCTTCAGCCTCCGATCGCGATCGCTGGGAGTCCCAAAGCTAGGAAAATTTAAAAAAAAAGAAGAAGAAAAAAAAAGAGAGAGAAAAAAAAAAAAGAGAAAAGAAGAAAAAAAAGAAAAGAAGAAGAAAAAGAAATTAGAAAAAAAAAAAGAGAAAAAAAGGGGGAAGAAAAAAAAAAAAAAAAAAAAAAAAAGAAAGAGAAATTAGAAAGGGCTCGAAAAGGAAAAAGTGTGCTTCCCTTTCTGATGGACTTTTGACCCCTTTGTCCTTCCCTGAAAGGTGGAGGCCTTGGCTTCGCTGTGGTCGGAGGGGAGCGTCTGCCGCGTTTGTGGTCTTTCTTCTTTCCCTGTTGGTGGGTTTTGCCGGTGAGTATGGGAAAGTAATTGTGGTGCAAGTTCCTTTTGGCCATGGAAGTGGCTTCCTCCTCTCTCGTGAAAAATAATCGGGCCCCTCCCCTTGGGGAGACCGGTTCTCTGGCCGCGCTTCTGGAGGGGGGGTCGTGTGCCGCCCCTGGGGCTTCCGAAAGTGTTGAATCCCCCACTGTGTCCCTCAGTAGACCCGCAGTTCTATCTGCTCAGGAGGAGCTCAAGAAAGTTTGCCTCGTCGGCCAAGTGTTTGGCCCTAGGCCTCCGCTCGAAATCGTGCGACAATGGCTTCGAAAAGAGTGGTTCCCTCGTGGGCTAATTGTCAGCAAATGTCAGTTCTTACCAGCAAATCACATGCTGCTCATCTTCGAAAACGAAGAGATGGCGTTCCAAGCCCTAAGCGTTGGCACCTGGCAGCTCGGTCGGGCGACCCTGTGCCTATTCAGATGGTCTCCGGACTTTACTCCCGACAAATCGAAATCGCTCCGGTACCCCCTTTGGGTTGAGCTCCCTAACCTCCCATACTTCTTGTACAACTTCGTGTGGGACATTGTCTCTCCTATCGGCAAGCCGTTAGCATCACGCGAAGACATTGGTGGTCTCATCTATGGAGGTGCAAGACACTCGTTCAATGCTAGGTGGCACCCACAACTCTGCGTTGAGGCCGACCTCAGTTCGCCGCTTCCATCAACGATCAAAGTGGACATGGGCGAAGGGGAAGTTTGGGAGCAGGATATCACCTACAAAAACCTTCCCAACGCATGCTTTCGTTGTGGTCAGCAAGGACACAGGATTAAAGACTGCCCTCTCAGGCAAAAAAACAAGCGATCTCAAGAAGCCACCAAAACAGCTCAAGCCAACTTTGGCGATTTGACCCACTCGTCCAAGGAAGGGGAAGGCAAGGGTCTCCCCAATCCACAAGCCGATGCTGATGGCTTTACTGAAGTCAGAAGAAGAAGGAAAAGAAGTCCGAGGGCCAACGAAGAGAGAAACAACCTGCTAATTAATCTTGGTAAGGAGATCAACGAGCTCGACTACCCAGGTGGGAAGCCACCTGTGGTAGACAATTACGACGAAGCCCTAGAGATCCCTGACAACAAAGAAACCCCACAGGAGGGTTACACTACAAGCAAAGAAGATGGTTTCACCACTAGTAATGAAGACAACATGGACAGTGAAAGCTCCATAATTGGATCGACGATCCCGGAAACGGTGCCGAGCACGGGGCCCAATTCTCCCCAACAAGGAGCATCCCGCAAAGGAAAACAGCCTATGGAGTTACCATGGAAAAGCCCTCACAAGAACCGATTTCTAAGTCGGGATCAGATCCCAGCGAAAAAGAAAGATGAAGCCAAGAGAAAAAAGGACAAGGCTCCCTCCCGCAAAGAGGGATCAACACAAAAATGATTGTTATCTCGCTAAATGCTAGAGGGCTAACCGACCCCTCAAGAGCGACCATCATTGGTCAATGGCTCCGTGACATTAGCCTAAACCCAGACATTATATGTATTCAAGAGATTAAAACTGACGGAGAAGACCTCCAGAAACGGCTCAGACAGGTCTCCTCGGCCCATGTGTGGATCCCTACGAAGCACCAGCGGGGGTCCGGAGGAACGGTTATCGGGATTAAACAATGCTGGATCGAAAAGCTTGAGAACTCCATTGAAGATGTAAGTCACCGTTGGATTGCGGTTTCTTTTGGTGCTCCTCTTTGTACTACTTTGGTTTCTCTGTACGCCCCTAACGGGGATTTGGAGAGACTGAACACTTGGGCTTCATTAGACTCGCTCCCCCACAACGTGCTTATATGCGGAGACTTCAACATGGTGGAGGACCCTATGGACAGATGGATGGGCAAGGGTAGGGTCATCGACAGTCGGGAGAAAGAAACGTGGGACATGACCAAACTCCACTTGGATCTGGTTGAATTCAAAGACTCGAATGGATTTTCTTGGTCGAATCTCCAAGCGGGTGAGGATCTGAGGAAAGCTAGGCTCGACAGATGCTACATCTCTCAGAGCTTTACTCATCAGTGGGGCCACCCTACCATCACGCAACGTACTGACCTCACCATCTCTGATCACTACCCGATTGTTATCACCTTTCAACCTTCCAACAAGATCCGCAAGGCTCCGTGGTTCCATGCCAACGCTACCACCTTCTCTCTCCCCTCCGTCCATCAAGAGATTGCCGATGCGTGGACAGTGGCGTTCGCCTCGGGCTTGGCCCCAGCCAAGTGCTGGAGAAGTGCGGTCGACAGGTCTCGTAAGATCATGATCAGAACTAAGAAGATGCTCGAGACTGTGCGGCGGGCTCGTAGGGAAGCTCTTTACCACAGACTTTGGCGGCTCGAGGAGGAAGTGAACAAAGGAAAACACCAAGCACAGAAAGGTCTCCGAAAAATCAGAGCAGCGTTGAGATATGAGGAAGAAATACAAAGGAAAAACTTGCAAATATTCTTCAAGGAGTGGTGGGCCGGCAAAGCCGACAAACCCACCAAAGAGATGTGCCGTATCCTTAAAAGGAAACACAACAGAGAGGCGATCCCTCTACTACTGGACCCACATGGCAATGTATGCAATTCGGATGAAGATAACCTTGGCATCATCGAAGGGCACTTCACGAGACTCCTGGGAACCTCGAACCCCCTCTCCCACCATAGAAGGGACTGCATGGCTGCCATCTCTAGGGTTTCCCCCCGGAGAATACCACCCAACCTCCTCCCCCTGCTTCATGCCCCTATCTCTGAATCAGAAATCATTGAGGTTATTGATGCCCTCCCCCTCGGTAAAAGCCCGGGACCCGACGGACTCACTAACGAGTTCTTTAAATCCTTCAAGCTGGTGGTTGCCACCCCTCTTCGGATGGTTTGGCAAGAAGCGCTAAAGTTTGGTGCTCTTCCTTCTTGCTTAAATAATGGAATTATCAAGCTGATACACAAAAAGGGGGAAAAGAACAGAATCGAGAACTGGCGACCTATTACGATGCTCCAAACAGGATACAAGATCATCGCCAAAGTCATTGCCAACAGACTCTCGTGCCACCTGAAATCTTGGCTCAGTGAGGACCAAAAAGGCTTCATCAAAGGCAGGTCTATCCTGGAAACCATTATGGATATTTGGGAAGGTATTCAATTTGCAAATGAGTCTAAACAAGATGTGGTTTTCCTTAAGATCGATTTTGACAAAGCCTACGACAGACTGGAATGGGACTATCTTCTGCAGTCGCTTCAAGATCTCGGATGTAGTCAAAAATTCACCAAGATGATCGCGACCCTGCTTGGAAACGCAACGACCCAAATTAACGTGAACGGCAAACTTTCGAAGGCGATCCATCTTAGAAGATCTATTAGACAAGGATGCCCTCTGGCCCCCCTTCTTTTTGCCATCGCCACTGAGGGGCTGAGCAGACTGGTCGCGCATCATGTGGAGACTGGCAATATTAAAGGCCTCCGGCTGCCCCACGACCACAATCAAATCATCATGAGACTATTTGCCGATGATATGAACGCGTTCGTTCACAATGATAATACCAGCCTGGAGACTTTCTGGAGGTGTCTGGCTACCTTTTGTGAGGCATCTGGATCCAAAATCAACCACTCTAAGACCGCCTTTAGGGCCATTGTGGGACATCATCCTGGCCTTCTCACTGATCATGGCTGCCAAATCATTCCGCAGGGCCAAATCTTTCGTCTTCTGGGAATTCCATTGGGGTTTGGCGTCTCTATGGAGCAGCGTTGGAATTGGGTGTTGGCCAAACTCGAAAACAAGCTTAACTATTGGAAAGGTATGCAAATCAATCTCGCTGGGCGGGCGATGGTTATCAATACGTTCCTCCTCTCTTCTACCATTTATTTCCTTTCTTGCTGGAGACCGAACGAGCAAGGCTTGTCCAAAATGAATAGTATCTGTAGAAACTTTCTTTGGACGGGCGATCACAACAGAAGGGGGGTGCCTAAAATCAAATGGGACATCTGCACTAGCCCCAGAGACTGCGGGGGGCTTGGTATCCTGGACACTGGGTGTATGGCTAACAAACTGGCTGCCAAATGGATGATTAAGGCTTGGTGCAACAGGGAGGCCTCGTGGGCCAAGCTGATCTTCAGAAACAAGAATGAGTTGGCTCTCACGGGGTTCCCAAACTGGAAGAATCTCGACATCATGACCCTGCTATTCTCCCCGATCCTTGTCTTCCCGAAAGGCTCCAATCTCGTGTGCTCCCTTTGGAAGGGCTGGAATAAAGTCAAAAGCTTCACAAGAATTAGTGAGGACTGGAAGTGGGCGGCCGGAATCAGACAAAACGACTCTATCTGGTTCCCGATACATGGCATCCGGAGTGTGGAGTCGTGGAACATTCGAAATGGCAAGAAATTATGGCATAAAGGATTCAAAAAATGGAAACACCTCTGGAAACATGACACCAACGGCTGGATCAATTTCGAGGATATTGATCCTAGCAAAAACATCTCCTATGAAGAATGGAACACTTTGCAAAGCAGATGCCTCGCATGGGATCGTCACAAGACTCGCCTTCTCATGGGACACGATGCGCCGAACTCGCTTGGTCTCAATTGGCACAATGGAAATAACCTACTCAAAATCCCGAAAATCAAAGAAACGACTGACCACCAGATCAGTCTCAACAAGAAGTGGTGCCTGTCTTGGACGCGGCTTCGATGGGACATGAAATTCATGGGTATCTGGCACCCTCTGATCGAGATTAAGAAGTCTGTCCTCCTTTGGCAAATTCTGCATCGTGGAATTTGGACCAACCACAAGGCTAGCAAACTTTGTGGGGTCCCTCCTTGGTGCAAACGCTGTCACCGGGCTATTGAAGATGTCCCACACATCTTCCTTACCTGCCCCAGCTCCTACAGAATATGGCAGACGGTTGGAAAAAAAATCAGACTTCAAAAACAGCTTAGCTGGAAACAAGTCCTTTTGGGAGAAGCGATCGGCTGCTCCGCGACACTCTGGAACGCCATCAGAGGGGAAGTCTTGTGGAAAATCTGGCGGGAGAGGTGTGCTCTCAACTTCGGCGATACCCCCAAGGAATGGTCGATTGAGAAATCACTATTCCTCCTTGGCAATAGGATTGTCAACTGTAAGAAATCCCCCCCCTTCAGGCACCACCAAGTCCTCATTTTGATCAACAACAAGCTCAAACCCAAGTGGGCCCCGCATGAGGGCGATGAGAGGGTGATCAACCTTCTATGTAATGCAACCTAGAACTCATACAAGTCTCCCCTGCTTTGTGGGATACGGGGGGTCCCGTGGGCGCTAGTCCCCTTCTTTTGTACCTTTGTTTCTTAATTTAATTCAAGTCCGGGAGAGTAGGCTATTGCCGAACTTCCTTTATATAAAAAAAAATAGCCTTAGGTACACAAAGTGGTGGAGCATGAAGCCACAACTAGTTAACCCTTGATCCACTTAAGGCTCGAATTACTCTAGAAAATCTTGCATAAAGGGATTTGGATGTAGGATACAACTCACAAGCCCCCTCCCTTGGTACATTGGGCATGAAACATAGAAGAAGAGTACATTGGGCATCTCTTTTACATGTGTCCCATGAACAAAAAGATGTGATACTTTTTCTAAAGAATCCTCAAACTAGGAGGTGAAGATTTCTTGATGACAATTTATCTTTGATGAAGTGATGGGTTTTTCAATGGCTCTTTTGAGTACCATTGGACGAGAAGTGTTGTGGAAGGTCTCGAAGGAGAGATGTATAACGAACTCTAGAAACTCCCCCAATGTTTTTTGAGTGGAGAAATGTCAATCCTTATCTTGTGAGGTAAGGGACTCTAGAGGTAGGAAAGTAACCCCCATTCAGACATTTGATCAACTTTGTAATCCAAGAAGATAAACTAAAAAGGAGATGGATCCCCCCCATGAAGAAGATGATAAGTTCATGAACTTTCTTTCTACCCCCTCTTGATCCGTTTGCATGTTTTCTCTTTTCTTAACTGAAGTTTATCATAGCTAAAAGAAATGTTTGATATGTTTTAGGCAATGTTGTTTGGGCAGTGGTCTTCCCTTGCTTTGTTAAAAATAGGTTTCATGTGAGTATATATATGATTTTGACTTTCTAGGAAAAAGGCTCTTGGAAAAGAAAGGTGGCGATGGTTGGAAGTGCGGTTCTCTCCTCAAAGCAGCCCCTTACTTCATAAACCAATTGGCCCAAGAGGATCCCTTTGGCCTTCTTGGAAAAGAGCATGGATATGGATGAGAGATTGTTGTGCATGAATGTCGACTCAACATGGCCCGTACATGAATCCGGCAACAACTCGTCTATATACATGCACGATGCACCAACATTGGTGCACCTTTCCACGAACTCCCATCACCTTATTCGGGAGTAGGAAATAAATAAATAAATAAACACACACACACATATATATATATATATATATATATATATATATATATATATATATATATATATATATATATATATATATATATATATATATGATTAATGAATAAAACCGAAGAATTGGGTTCCCAAGACAATGCTTTCGGGACATGTGTTGACTTTGACTCTTTTCTCATAGTGCCCTTGGAACACATGATTTGTCTTCTCCGCTAATGTAATGTTGCCTCCGAGTTTGTGTTCCCCTCGGTTTGTCTACTACGGGAGAACCATGAAGTGTTGAGAGCACATGCGAGAACTCATTTTGTGAATAATTAATATATATATATATATATATATATATATATATATATATATATATATATATATATTAACCTAATTTTCAAGTAATTATGCTTGAGACCATATATTAGGGTTGACATTCAAGCATTTGCACTTTGAATTGTCCATCGTTTGATGAGAAGTATTCATGTGATTGTAAGGACCATTCCATCCATCCTCTTTTGTAGAACCACGTACATATTTACATGTCGCTTAAAGGTTTCCTTATAAGATCTATGAGCGGAGGGAAACATGTCTTTTTTACATGTGTTTTTTTTTAATGGAGGTTTGGCAAGTGTCTACTCCCATGAGCTTTAACTTTGAAAGAAAAACTGTATAGGTGAATAGGCATAGTACTAGTGAGACCCCCCATATCCCACAAAAGAGGGGTTAGACAAGTTGCACAAGATTACAATTGGTTTAGATTGGCCAAAGCCATTACATGTCCAACTCGGGCATTGAACACAAGACCTCCACCTCAAGAGGCTAGTGCCAAACCAAACCAAACCCCCTATGGGATGTGGACTTCTTCTTATCACTATTGACTTGTGTGTACTTTATATTTACATCTTTCTTATGATGAGAAAACAACGAAAGCAACACATGTGTGAACTCAAAGAGTACCTATGTGAGAATACAGACACACATCAACTATAATCAGGCCCTTCTGCCCCCTCATGTGACTTCATAAATATACCTATGATATCCTTGGTGAGGAACTCCTTCAACTAGACTTTCCATCTACCATTCCTACAAAATGAGTGAACTGTGATGCAAAAATTCCTAGCCATACACCCCTTCTCTAAGGTTTAATACCTTGGAATTTTTATAACGATCCCTTCCATTTGGTTTCATTTCATAGTGACCTTGATGGCCTCATCACCTTCCTCACAAGACTTCCATGAAAGCTTTGGAAATGATTATGTAGTCCATAAGATGGAGGTTATTATGCTTCATTATTTCTTGCACACATGTATATGAGCTTTCTCATTTACACACATACAGAGCTTTCTCATTTACACACATGTATATGCGCCGTTTCCTCTTGTGCATTCACCGATGTCTTCTTTTGTCCCAATTTTTCTTTTAACAAAAGTAAATAATATCTTCATATTTGCACAAATCGGGTTTTGATGCCGTGCCCAAGCGCCCAAGCTCTACATATAACCAAAGAGTTGAAACATTCTTCTTATTCCTATTCTCTTGGCACATAGAAGAGAAAAATTGCACGTGTTCCCTAGCGAAATACTAGGCTACTCAAGGAAGTAAGGGAAGATCAAAGAGGATATAATTAAAAGGCACAAAAAGAAGGCCAAAAACACAAATGTATCCATTAATATGAATATGGGACAATGGAGTGATAACTTCATTTCCGTCAAGTTATTCTTTTCTTGGGAAAGAACAATGACAAGAGAGCTACTTATGAAGCTCAGTATCAAAAAATGCTAGAGGATTATTGTGATAAGGCAACTAACTAGACTTGAGCAAAAATGGAACATTATGAAGATTTACATGAGAAAAAAATGAACGTTAAGACAAAAGTATTGTTCATAAAAAAAAGAAGCAACCTTATTAGATTATTTGCAAGAACTTCAGGGACCTTCAAAGAAGAGAACTATTGTGGTAGCAGTAGTGAATAAGAAAAAGAAAGAATCAAAACTTAAAAGTAAAGTAAGAGGAACCAACAAGAAGCTGGAAGCTAGAGAATAAACACATTTAGAAGATATAGCAAGAGGATCTACTTTGATCCATATATTGGAAAGAGGTGTTGAAGATGAAGAATTAATAGATCAAGTGGCAATAGTCAATAATAAAGAAATCTCTAACATAGAGACAGATAGTGATGTAGTGGGATTCTTATTAAGAAGTTTAAATGTGTCACAACCTAATACTCCAAGTAAGCAAGTGGAGTTCAAATTAAAAGCGAGTTCAAATTAAAAGCCCAAAAGGAATGGTTAAAACAGTGAAATAAAATAAGAGAAAGAATTGGAATATTTAGATAGTCATATGGAAATCAAAGGTGTAGAGGGAGTAACCCTAGTAGAAGACCACAATCTCGAAGAAGAGAAATTCATTGAAGGAACAAGAAGAAGAGGAATCCATTGAAGGAACAAAAAGTATGATCAAAGTTGTAGAAGTAGATACAATAGAAGCAAAGGTTGTGGAGGAATATGTTGGAGTTAGACGTCTGCGAAAGCACGTGAACAACACAAGGAAGAAGAAGAAGCTTGGAGCTCAACACACAATACTGAATGTATTACTAGAGAATGTACAAAGATAAGTAGCATGTTAGGGCAACAGGCGTATATACAAGCCAGGGAAAAGAACATCCACCTAAATATATCAACAAATCCCCCCTGGGAGTGATGCGGTGAACAAGGAGCTGACACTCATGTATAAGGAAGTGCCAAGCTATGTGGAAATCACTCCACAAAAGGAAGTAAGCCCAAAGCTTTTGTTACAGTAAACATTGTATTGTTTTGGATTCATTAATGTATTATGTTATGGCAGATGTAGCAGCTGGATATGTTGAATGGGGGTTACTTTTCAAACCCAAGAAGTGTTTGATGGGCTTCTAATGCATATTATTATCTCATGGAGCACACTTAGGGTGAAAGATCGACAAGTACAAACAGGGAGCCCCTGGCGAGGATTGGTCAGGAAACTCCCATTGATGTGATTGTACACCCAGTGTGTTAGAAGGGAATCATTATCCATTGGGAGACAAACTCATGCCCTTATCATCTTCAAAAGTTACTTCATTCGGATGTTCTCCGTTTGTGGCATCGTGGAAGAGGCAAAACAAGTGTTTCTTTCTACACCTTCCTGGAGAAGATCGTGTGCCGATATTGCTGAATTACTGAGTACTGTATGTTGTTTGTTGAATTACAGTATTAATGATTAACACAGTAATGTTATATTCTCATTCATAAGTCTGTGCGACTGTGATTGCTAACTCGCACGTTAAGCACTGTGTAAGGAATAACCGTAATACAAACAGTAATACTGTATAGAGGAAGTTATTACCTTGAAATCATAATTAACTGCGTAGTTGAAAGTTACTGGGAAAATCAAACAAAGGGCCTCTACATTGTCAGACCCCTACCATCCCCAAGAACCCAAAAAGAGATTAGAAGCGACTTAACTGAAGTGCTTTTAACACTGGCGCCGTCTGTGGGAAGATGGAAATATATTGAGAATAATCAGTAAAGGCAGAGCAGTACGTAAGGCAAGCGGTGCAGAAGTGATATATGCCGGTTACGCGTTCTGGCAAGTCCTATTTAAAGTATAGGAGAGATCAACATCCCTGGGTAGTTCCAAATCTATTAGGGACATCCCCAGGTGGTAGAACTATAGGCCAATTAAGCCCAGATTTAGAAGGATCGGAGTCAGTTAGCAACGATTCCGGTGCCAGTTCGGTGACACATGATGAGATTCCGATGAATTCCGGTGGGAATCTGGTACTTTCTGCAGAAGGTACAGTGACTTCTGGGTGTACAGAGATGCAGTTTGCAGTTAGTCTGAAACTATCGGGTCATAATTCGACCATTTTTGGTGATAAAGTTGTGTTATCGAGTGAGACCGTTTCCGATGAGAAGGTAACCTGGTGCGGTGAAAGCTCGATAAGTTCCAGTGGAAGTTCGGTACCCTTTGGTGGAACTTTGAAATTTTTCGGTGATAGTGCAGTACTACCTGGTGGATCCGTATTACGTTCACCACTCTTCGGGGCAAGCTTACCTAGTTTCGATACCAAAGCTGAGGACATGCTATTTGATTTGGAGATAAGTAAGAGATGCAATGCCATTTTTGAACCGGAAGGTGAGCAGGCTGATAATACAGATTCTGAAGAACAAGAGACACCTCCTCAACATACAGATAACAACAACACTACTCACAATAGCACCATGAGTGGTTCACAGTCACAGCAGCAGACACCCCCACAGCCGCAACCGCAGTTTCAGCAGCAGCAACAGCATCAACCACAGCCAATCATTCCACTTCGACCGGTTCCGACTGGGGTGACATATACCAAATTCGGATGATCCCGATGCACATTTCCGCACATTCAAGATCAGTTATGCAGTGTTGAATCATCCACCCGATCCGACGTACAAGGCCATTGTATTTCAGGCCACATTGGCTAATGAAGCAGCAAGGTGGTTGAATGAATATCATATTAATCATTTCTCTAACTATGATGATGTGAGAGATGCGTTTTTACAGAGGTTCGGTTTGAAGAAGAACCTTGCCGAAATCTTTGATTATTTGCAGAACAATCGACAGAAACCACATCAGAGTGTCCAGGAGTATGCGACATTGTTCAGAACCCATTTGCGGCAGCTGCCTCCGGCACATGCTAATCTGCCAGACGATGTCATAGCCCAATGGTTCATTAACGGATTAAATCCACGATTAAGACACATCATGATCATTCGCTGTGTGGGCGGAATGACATTGGATGCAGTAATTGCGATGGCCTTACAATTGGAGCACAAAGTTGGAGGTTTTACAGAGGACTTGGACTGGCTGAAAGCAAGTAAGAACGTAGCTGATGATCCGTCCAAACAGGTGTATTGTACCAAGTGCAAAAATCTAGGTCACACTAGTTCTACATGTGCCCTCAAGTAGATGTATTGTGCCATCTGTAACACAACAGGACACTCAACGAAAACCTACGCATATAATGCAAAGGTGCAGGGTAGAGCTGCCGTAAATGCCATAATACAAGAACCAAGTCAGCCAGCAACCCATTATGTGCCGCCATAGTTGCGAACCAATCAGCCGCAAGGATATAGGAATTACCTGGGTCAGCGGAACACCAATTTCAATTCAAATCGATGGCAAGCGGGTACATCGGTGGAAGGTACCTCTCTTCTACCCCCTCGGTGCCATTTTTGCGATGAGGTTGACCATATCCGATGATTTTGCAAGGAAGCAGCAGAGTACGACAAAAGGAAGAAGGAACGACAACATCCGATCACCAACATGGTTTATATTTCACCAGTCGAGTCACAAGCAGCTATAGTTCAGACAGGATCAGGTGAACAGTTGCTACCAGCAGCTGACATTTTTGAGCCTGGTATTCATGAGCAGCGGCGAATGTTTGCAAGGGCTAGTCAATGGGCAGCTAAGGAGCCAACTATGTTTCTTGATCCCATTTCGGTAACATAGGTCCCTCTACCACAGGCAAGATTGAATGAACAGAATGTTGTCCCAACCACATTAGAATCATCACCAGAATCGGTGATAACGACGATCCAAACAGATCAGGTATGGGACATCCTATCTAAGGCTTCAATCACACTTCCTTTGGGACTGTTGCTCGCCTTAGTGCTGGGAGTACGGCAGCAATTCCAACAGCAGGTTAATCCCGGACCTTCATGTACTCCGGTGACTGCAACCATACAACCAGAAACTGATTCTATGGTGGATCATTCAGTCCCATTGATCACCATCTGGTATAAAAACTAGAAGATTACCCAAGTGTTAATTGATGGCGGGTCTGGTGTGAATATTGCAGCAGCCGCACTCTACAAGAAATTGGGTTGGACCCAAATTGAACCCGTACAATTTTTTGTGCGAATGGCAGACCAATCCCGAGTCCATCCGATGGGATTAGTACGTAATATTCCTATTACCTTGTAGGGGACCACATTTAAAATGACTTTTGTAATCCTAGACTTACCAGAATCCAGCCTCGACTACAACTTACTCTTCGGTAGGCCATGGCTAAAGCAAGCCAAAGTTGTACAAGATTGGTCAGCTCAAGAGTTAATTTTCAAAGATAATCACCGGACATATGTAGTTAAATTGGATGCTATGCAACCGTGTGATCTTCATGCACGACCATATGTAGCAGAGCAAGTCCATATGTTGGAGGGGTTATCTGATGATGAGGAAGAGGCTTTCCTCAAGATCAATAAGGATCTGAACTCATTAGGTACTGTAGATTTACAATCAGTAGCAGACAATTGGAGTCCGGCAGCTTGTACGGTCGTACCAGTGACCGGAGATGCAGAAGTAGATGACAGTGTAGCTATGGATGAAACAATTTTACATCAACTATTGCAGCCAGCTCATGATTTGGTAAAACCTCGTCAATCTTATCTACTGGAAGATCAATTAGTAACGTATAATCTGATGTTTTCACTTGGGATTATAGAGACATGAAAGGTCTTGACCCACAGATTTATCAACATCGGGTAGTGCTCAAACCGGATGCGAGGCCAATCAAACAATCTAGTTACAGAATGACCCCTAATTATGTTGCACAAGTGAAGGCTGAACTTGATCGTTTATTGAAGGTGGGATTTATTGTACCAATTGAGCATGTTGAGTGGATCTCTCCAATAGTGATCGTCTCAAAGAAAAATAAACAGTTGTGTATCTGTGTCGACTACCGAAAACTCAATGCCACCACTGTACCAGATCCGTTCCCTCTCCCCTTTCTGGACACAATGCTCGACAGGGTAGCAGGGCGTATTCTTTTCTGGATGGCTACAGTGGCTATAATCAAGTGAGGATGGCGGAACAGGATATACCAAAGACGGCTTTTATCATGAACTGGAGTGTCTATGATTGCACCATAATGTGGTTCGGTTTACGGAATGCCCCCAGTACATTCCAAAGATGTATGCACGAAGTCTTTTCACCCTACTTGACCACGTTTATGCAAGTATATTTGGATGATTTTTCCTTATTTGGCAAGACTTCGGCGCACCTGTATCATTTACGGTGCTGCTTTGAAAAATGCCGAGAGTACCGATTATGCTTGAATCCAACCAAATCTATTTTTGCGGTCTCCTGTGGCAAACTACTCGCTCATATTATCTCTCCACAAGGAATACAGGTCGATCCGGATAAAGTAGCACCCGTGTTGGAGGCATCAGTCCCAACGACACCAAAAGAAGTTATGCGCTTTCTTGGACAAATCTAGTGGCATGGCAGACACTTATGATGGTTAGCTCATTTAGCGACACTGCTTAATCGACTTATGACCAGCGCTCCGAGGAAGTATGAATGGACTCCAGAGTGCCAAAGTGCATTTGATTGGTTGAAGGTCTTATTGACGCAGGCCCCTATCCTGCAACCACCTGATTGGGAACATCTGTTCCATGTCTTTGTGGATGCATCGGACATAGCCATTGGTAGCGTACTAATGCAACGAATTGACAAATGGTTTCGGCCTGTGTATTATGAGAGTCGCCGATTAGCTCCTGTGGAGAAAAATTACTCTGTGACTGAACGTGAATGTCTTGGATTGGTGTACTCTGTTAAGAAATTTCGGTATTACTTGTTGGGCCGTAAATTTACTTTCCATGTGGATCATGCTGCACTGGTGTACTTGGTTCCAGAGCAACATTTAGGTGGTCGATTGGCTAGATGGGTTTTACTTTTACAGGAGTTCAATTATGAAGTTATTCATCGACCCGGCACAACACATGCCTTGGCGGATTTTCTATCTCAATTGGATTCCGATGAGTCTCCGGTAGGGGTTGATGATACTACACCGGCAATTTACGTTGCCGAGACAATTACTGAAGAATCTGCAGGACCTCCTGTTGCTACTACATACTATGATACGTTACTAACTTTCCTCACTGACGGTTGTCTTCCTTCTAATACTCCCCCTGCTCTGTGCTGGAAACTTGCAGTCTATAGTCGACGATTCCGGTTGATCGTGGGTCAACTGTATTACATAGATCATACTGGTGTTTTACTTAGATGTATCCCTCCACATGAAGCAGAATCGGTTATTGTTATGGCTCATTCATTACCCTCGGGAGGACATTTTGCTGTTGAACTTACTCACCGGAAAATTCTGCAAAGTGGGCTATGGTGGCCTACCATGTATAGAGATGTTGTTCAATTTGTGCAGCAGTGTGATACATGTCAAAGGTATGGACAGCCTTTGCAGCGACACTTATTTCCCCTTCAACATGTCTTACCTTTGGAACCCTTTCAAAAGTGGGGTCTAGATTTTATTGGCCCAATAACACAACCAACGACCTTCACCAACAATCGATACATATTGACTTGTATAGATTATGCCACTAGGTGGGTGGAAGCTTGGGCTTTACGGTCGGCCACAGCTGTTTCGGTGGCAAAATGTTTGATGAAGGATGTCTTCTCGCGTTTTGGATTACCTTTGGAACTAGTGACGGACCAAGGAACACATTTTGCCAACAACTTAATGCAAGTATTGACTCAAACTTTTCAGATTATGCATAAATTCAGCTCACCGTACTATCCACGTGCTAATGGTCTGGCTAAAAGTACCAATAAGACTGTATTGCATATGCTTTGCAAATTGATCTTGGAATGTCCGGAACGTTGGGACCAGCTCTTACCTGCAGTTTTGTGGGCTTACCGGACCACATACAAAGTGGCTACCGGAACAACTCCGTTTAAACTTGCTTACGGTATAGAAGCTATTGCGCCCATGGAAGTAGTGATACCGAGTCTGCATGTTGCCTTAGCTCAAAAATTGCTACCGGAAGAATCTTTGCCATTTCGGTTGGATGCCCTCAGAGCATTGGATGAACACCACTGGGCAAGCTTTATGACTCTCCAAGAAGTTCAGCTTCGTCAAGCCCGTACTCATGACCGCTTCCTAAAGACCCCTGTCTTTACGGTTGAACAACTTGTGTTATTCTATATTGCTAAAGGAAATAGATCTGCTGGGAAATTTAAATTACGGTGGTTCGGTCCATACCGGATTGCTGAACGAGTGGGCCCAGCACTGCTATGATTGGGGTTTTTGCCGCCTGATGCTTCTCGTGCTCTTACTTAATCTTGTTTTTTCCACTGATAATCGCTATTGTGTTTGTGTGATTGTGTGTGGCCATCATGCAAGAATGGTCCCCTTCTTTCCGTGGCCATCATGCAAGAATTGTTTCCCTGGCACTCATCTAATGAGTATGCCATTTTGTGTAGACCTGAACCAGACCGTACAGCTCTGCAATTTTTGGTAGCCACCCTGAATTTACAGAAACCCACATATGGTATTGCCCGCCCATTCTATTCGATGATAGATACCGCTTCTCGTGAGTCTGTCAATTTTGCCTCCTTCTATTTCCAGTGCATTCACCGTGAATGTGTAGCGGTTATCAAACAAGTCACTAAGGGTGACCTTCCTCGTTCCCGTTTACCCCACATTCTTACTTTCCTCTTTCCGATGATCCAAGTCGTGCAACCTCCTCCAACCGTTCCTTTCTTGTTACATGAAGAATCTACTCACATGCTTGAGGATGAGGATGATAACGATGAAGACCTACTGCAGCTATTTCACCAAAAACGCAGATGTGTGAGTCCCTCTGAGAGTCGGGTGCAGGGATCCACAGTCGGACATGAAAATGAAACTTTTCACGATACTACCACATCTCTGCATGTCGAATCATCCGTTCCCACTTCTCCAATCAACCAGCAGGAACAAGGCGCATGCAGGGAAGAATCCGAAGAGGTCTCTTCTCAGGCAGACTTTCATCAGTAGAGTGCGGACAATGTTATGGAGATCGTCGCTGAACTCCTCACTGAAGTAATTACCAATGTCGAGCTAATGATCGCACAAGCTGAGGCCACAACTCAGAATCCAACCGAAATCATCTTGATGTTGAATCCTCTTCTTCCCTTTCCTCCCCCAACTAACCCGATTGAGCCCGTTGCAGTCCCTACTAGTGCCATTGACAATGTACCTTCCAACGCACCCACTCCTCCATCCTCTTCCCCCGACTACTCTCCACCACCCTCCCCTCATCTGTTCACAGCCTCTTCATCCCAACCACTCCCTGTTCTTCCTCCTACGACTATGATGTTCCATGAATTGGAGTCTATGGGTCGTCTCCTGATTCAATTCTCTTAGCAGTTACCTCTTCAAATGAAGCTGACAACCGAGAATATCAGACAGGATCTGCAAGGCAAAGTTGATTTGTTAGAGTCAGATATTGCTCCATTACAGGAAGAAGCTAATGCGGTTAAAGCAGAGAATGTTGCGGATTGATACACAAATTGAGGATATGAAGCAGCAGCGAGATGCGGCATTCGCTAACGACTTCTATTTATAGGAAGCATTTTTGCAGACACAAACAAAGTTACTGATGAGTCAAGTCATTGCGGCTAGTTTGGTGAGAACAGACGCACAACTGGTTGAGCCAAACACATTGCAGATGATGCTGAGTTCTCTGAAACAAAAAATTACTAGAACATTGTACATACAAGGCATAGTTGATGAGCCTTAAATTTATTTTTCTTTGCGGATTTGAGTCCACCATGCGTGCCAGTGTTAGGCCACCGGATGGGAATAATGTAATTCTATTGTTCATAGTCGTATGCACCGAAAAGGCATAGCGATACGATGTAACTCTTACCCATTAATGAAAGGGCATTACGGTGTTCTTCGGCAGAAGAGACAGGTTTGCCAGACTTTTTGTCTGGGCGACCGTGCGGAGAAGATCGTGTGTCAATATTGTTGAATTACTGAGTATTGTATGTTGTTTGTTGAATTGCAGTATTAACCATTAACACAGTAATGTTCTATTCTCATTAATAAGTCTGTGCGACTTTGATTGCTAACTCGCGCGTTAAGCACTGTGTAAGGAATAACCGTAATACAAACAGTAATATTGTATAGAGGAAGTTATTACCTTGAAATCATAATTAACTGCATAGTTGAAAGTTACTGGGAAAATCAAACAAAGGGCCTCTACATTGTCAGACCCCTACCATCCCCAAGAACCCGAAAAGAGATTGTTTATTTGAGGAAATGAAAAGGGAAGCCACAAATCGGATTTGAAGTATTACACATCAATATGGACACATGTGAGTACAGGTGGTAGGGGGGACTATTATGAACCTCTAGCCTATGATGTGTGGTAGGTATGACAGCTACAGTCTGACAAGCACGTACATCTCCCATAGTTGTCAGCCTCTACCCTCATGCACGCAAGGAGAAACGACGAGGGGGAAATCATTTTTCATTCTCTTCTTTTTTAGGGGTTTTTTTTAGGGTGGCACAAGGAGAACAGAGAACGACGGGGGTCTCTCCCCTGGAGGACAACAAAGGGGGGCAGTGTCCTATGAAGGCACACGGTACTAGAGGGAGCTCAACATAAGTTTTTTTTCTTGGTTTTTTCTTCTTTGGAGACACTCAAAACGAGGGGAGGCTACAAGCTTCGTGTGGTGAAGGGGGGGGGGCCTTCGAAGTGAGTATATACAGCTGCAGAGCACCATATCAAAAAAACCAACAGTAGGGTTTTCCTTTTCTTCAGTATTTGAGCAGGGGAGACCCCTCTTCAGGGGATCTTCTTTGTTCTTTGGGGGCTACTAACTACGAAAGAGGGCTGGGGGTACCCAGATTTTCAAGCTGTAGCCGTGAAAGTTTTGCAAGGGGTACGTGCACGCATCTGCAAAAGGAAGGGGGTCATCCTTGAGGTGCTATCGAGGGCTAGAGAAAACTTATGATCAAGAACTCCATGTGGGAACCTTCATTGTTTACTGTTGAGTCTTGCCCTAACAAATATAACGGCATGCTTAAGCTGGGTGCACATGACAGAAGGAGGGGAGGGATTTTCTCTCACTGGTCATGGTGTATGAAAGTGCGGTGTTTGTCCATCAGCACATAGCAATTCTGCTGAGGGGGAACAATCTACAACATTCTTCATCTAGGAAACAAAAATGGTTGGAGGGAAGGGGAAAAAGCGTTGGTAGGCTGCTATGATAGGCCTCTCCTCCCTTTGTTGGTTGTTCAGAGGTTTATTGCCGTGAGTTACTATGTGGCTCGAAAGTTTGTATCTAAAGAAGGGCATTTTGTCACATTTTTTGGATATTCGACCTCGTGTAGATTCCCCTTATGAAGAACAAATTTCCCACGCAACAAAGATTCTACTAAATCGGTTTATTGGGAACATGCTGAAATCAGAAAGATGAAAAAGATAGAGAGAGAGAAAAAAAATTGGAACCAACAACAACACTACATGGAGGAGAGGTTCTTATTGAGCTTCCAGGTTCTTGTTCATTCCTTGCACAAATCTGATGAATTTATTTTGCGTCGATAAGTATCTTGTTCATATTCCGAGAATTTTCTTCCCTCCTATTATTGCCCAATTTCCTTGCTTCTCCCATTTGTAACAAAAGAATGCTTCACCCTCCTCTAATCACTCAGAATTATATGAGCGAGAAAATCTTCAGTGAATGCTGCAGATGACTGAATACATATTCTTAAATCCTGAGACTATATCTGAAATCAGTTGCTTCAATCATATATTTACTTGCATATGAATATAAAATCATCATCTTCCCTTTTTCTTATTGTACAGATCATCAATTGAGTATGATTGCGCAGGTACTGATGTGCGTAATATCTTGAATGTGCGTATGCCTACAGAAAAAACATTATTGAGTGGCTTTACTATGTATGGAAATGACTAAGAATGAAGAGGAAGGGTTTTCTTTGCATGTGAAACATGAATAGCTGGTTCAATGTCATTACAAAAGTAGAGGATTTGATTTTTCTTATTTAAGTCGGAGAT
Source organism: Ceratopteris richardii (assembly GCA_020310875.1). Taxonomy (NCBI): domain Eukaryota; kingdom Viridiplantae; phylum Streptophyta; class Polypodiopsida; order Polypodiales; family Pteridaceae; genus Ceratopteris; species Ceratopteris richardii. Next base: position 121,877,509 of record CM035438.1, on the reverse strand, counting down.
GTTCAGTTCATTGCATTCAATCGTGTTGAGTGCCTTATTTCCTTTTTGAAATGGTTCGGACATCACTCCTTAAAAAATATTGAAATTGCCTTGTGAATGGAACTTTTGCATGTGATACCCATTTTCTATAATTACGTTCATACCCTTATTTAAATCATGTGAGCATAGGTGTGGAAAATGAGTGATAACGACAGGGAAAAGGTAAGGGGGATGAGGGTAAGTGTGTTTGAGAGATAGTGTATGGGTGAGCTATTGAGTGTCGTTGTGGTTGAGTGTCTATGTGTGAAAGGATTAGTGAAGGACTATGTGTAGAGGTGCATAATTGTGTGCAAGAGTGAAGCATTGAGGTGTATGCTAGACTGATTGTGTGTATGTGAAGGTGAGAGTGAGAGTGTATGAGAGGTAGGGAGTGCGAGTGTGTATGTGAAAAAAATATTAGTGTTTGGGTGAGATTCTAGTGGAGTATTCTTGTGCCGAAGTGAGATTAGGAGTGTGTGAGTGAGTACTTGTATTCAACACAGTGGGTGTTTGAATAAATGTGTCTGAAAATGAGAGTGAAAGGGTGAGCTTGATAGAGAGAAACCAGAGCAGAGCTGAGAAGTGAGAGTAAGAATGTGCAACTATTTAAGAGGGCACTAATAACTATGTGACTATGAGTTGGTGTGTGCAAGCTGGGTTGTCTATGTGTGTTTGAGTGAGAAAGAATTATAAGTTGTGACTAAATAGGGAGTGTGTGGGTGTCTAGGGGTGAGTTAGTGTGTGAGTAATTGTGAGTGTGAGCGCTTGGCTATTACGTATGTACAAGCAGAAGAGCAAGAAGAGAGGGACAAAAGGAAATAGAGAGAGAGAGTGTGTGTGTGTGTGTGTGCTAACTAGAGGAAGAGGAAGGGCATGGACTAGAGTGTGTAGGGTTTGGTGAGATTGGGTGAGCTTGTGAGGAGGTGAATGTGGGATTGTAGGTAAGGAGGGTACACGAGGGGGTTAGGTTTGAGAGGGAAGAAGAGAAGGGAAGGGGCATGATAAAACAAGGCTTAAGACTTGACCTTTCATGTATCAAAGTGGGCAATAGGACCAAGATCAAGGTTGTCAAAGGACCAAAGAATAAGCGAACAAGATTAGAAATGTGGGCCACAACGGACATCATTGTGGCTTGAGGGTGAAATAAGCTTAGCAATTTAAGAGAAGTAGAACCAAGATAGCTAAATATAGGTGCAATTATTTGCACATTCTACGGGTTCAAGACCTTATCCATTTGGCGATCCTACTGGGGATTGGCTTAGCATATCTCAGAAAGATTGCTACGAGTTCGCTTGGTGCCCCAATTGTGTGGCACAGCCAAGTCGACCCCAAATTTGCTTTGTTCTTCATTGAAGAGATGGTGCAACAAAGGAAAGCTTGTGGTTCTTAGAAAACCGACTCAAGGTCGATGAATTATGGACGGACCAATAGACCAACTAAATTCATGCGAGCAATGAGGGATTACATGAACACATGTTCTCGGTTTGGTCCTATCTGCAATTATATCAGATGTTGGTGTTGCGAGGAGATTGGGCACATTGCCAAATTCTGTCCTCGAGTATTTACTCCATTGGACTTTGTCCCTATGTGTGCAGATTGTGGAAAAAAGAGTCTATGTGAACGTTCATGTGAGGCAAATGAAGTCTCTCTCGAGAAGGTCACCAAGAAGGAAACTAGTCTTCCTCTCCCTACTCTTTATGTGGAAGTTGACAATGGAAGATATATTGGAGACAAAAAGGTAGGAAATGAAGTCTTAGCAAATAAGGACATGGACTATACGAGGGAAAATAAGTTCAATGAATCTCAAGATAAAGTCTTAACAAAACCCATGGAAAGTCTACAATGTCAAGTAAACTTGATACGTGAGGAGTGAGATAGTGACAGGACCAAGATGGGGAGATTAGAAGAAAGTCAAATTGAAATAAAGGTCGTCTTAGAGAAATGGGAGGAGAAGGTGAAATGTATGGAAATTAAAAACAAAGAGTTGAAAAGGGAAAACAAAATCCTGAGAAAAGAAATTGAGAGACTTCAGAGTCAAAAAGTTGTTGGGAAGAGTAAGGACATAGAAAGAGAGGCTCTTGAGATCAGTACTGACTTAGTGATAGTAGATTGATATGGGTTTCCAGCTGAAGATGAAATCGAACACAAGGATGACTTGGTGAGACGGATTGTTGAGAGCAGTATGGGCACCCAAGGACTGACTAGACAAGGAAGCCAGCGGAGAGAGTCAGAGCGAGGTGAAGGAGTAAGTAGACAAAGCAATCGACGCAAATCTGGCAGATAGGCCCTTCAAATTTTTCCAAACCAACATCTTTATAACAGTGATTCTTATCACTAACAATCATTGTAAATACCATTTCATATTTTTGTAGCTCCATTTTGTGCAAGCCAAGGAGTCCTTGAGCTTGAAGAGCTTTAGAAGTACCTACATATCAATTTTCGTATTTTTTAGACTCCGTTTAAGCCCTCAAATTGGCCCTGGAACCTAATTTTTAACTAGGCCAGACACTAGGTCTGGACAGAGCCAAAACCTAGTCAAAAACTATAAAAAGAGCTAGAGAGCTCATTTTTAGGGGTTATCTTGTAATTGAAATGAACTTGTAAGAGCTTTTTGAAAGGAATCTAAGAACTCCATTGCTTCTCACTCTTTGTCTTGCCGTGTGTGCGCGTGTGCGTGTATGTGTGTGCATGCTTGTGTGCTTCTCACTCACGCACTTGTGCCTCCACTTGCTCGAGGTCTTCATACCATCCTCACGTCTTCCCGGATTGACATTAAAGGAGGTGCTACTCATCACTGAGCTACACCAAATTTTGGCGCCGTTGCCGGGGATCGAGCTTTGAGGACGAGCGTGTGATGGTAAGACGTAGATTGGAGACGTTGGCGTTGTAGGTAATTTCTTTACTTTTCCTATTTTTCTCTTTCTTACCTTACCACCATCATCACCATCATCATCATCCCCATCTTCCACCTCCACTTCCATCATCGCGAAAAATTTCAGTTTTTTGACTATATCCTCTTCCTCCTTTCATTTCCTTCATTTCACTTGTGAGAGAGAGCAAGAGAGCGAACTGTTGTGTGCTATTTTCTGCATGCTTTTGGAGTTTCTTGCAGGTTTCAGCTTCATCATCCCCTCCAGCACGCCGCACAGGTACGGAAATGTGCAGAACTGTCTCGCAGTCGCCGACTCCTGTTGATCGCGATTGACAGAAATTTTCATCTTTTGGTAGATCTGAGTGCACCACAGTGGACTAGAGACCCTGCACACCACATTTCCACAAGAATTTTTGAAAATTTTGCAAAATTTCAATCCATCGCGATTGACAGCTCTGTCCATCGCGATTGACTGCCTGTCCATCGCGATTGACAGCCTGTCCATCGCGATTGACAGCCTGTCCATCGTGACCGACTCCTGTCCATCGCGACTGACTCCTGTCCATCGCGACCGACGCCTGTCCATCGCGATTGACAGCCTGCCCTGTCCATCGCGATTGATTGCCTGTCCATCGCGATTGACAGCCTGCCCTGTCCATCGCGATTGATACTCTGTCCATCGCGATTGACAGCCTGCCCTGTCCATCGCGATTGACTGCCTGTCCATCGCGATTGACAGCCTGCCCTGTCCATAGCGATTGATACTCTGTCCATCGCGATTGATAGCCTGCCCTGTCCATCGCGATTGATACTCTGTCCATCGCGATTGACAGCCCTGTCCATCGCGATTGACAGCCCTGTCCATCGCGATTGACAGCCAATTTTAGCCAATTTTTTAGGGTTTTTAAATTGAAGAGTTGGGCTAATTTTGGGCATAAACATTTGACTCTAGAGCACATAAGGAGGCCTTAGGAAAACAACTTGGGGAAAACCTGTTGCACAGTGATCCTGTTTGAACCCTGTCTTAACCCTAGAACCCTGAACGGTCATAACTTTTTCATACGAAATCCATTTTTTGAGCTCTAGGGCTTGTTGGAAAGCTTGTGGCATATACTACACGCCCTCAACTGTTTTTTATAAAGATAATGCATTGATTTTCAGCTAGGGTATTTTGAAGTTGACCATACCCAGGGGGATCAAAGTCAGGGGTCTTAAGAATTGTTTTTCCTAAAATTCACTATGCAAATTAGTATTTGTGCTACAGGAATGAGAATCATTGGTTCTGTCTTTGGAATTTAAATATTAAAGCTAACTTTGGAACTCTACAGATCTATTGAGAGCATCAAAAGGCGTTCGAAGCAAGTGTAAGTGCAAGCTTGGGAACACACTTCCTGGGCATTCAAGGGCAACCAAGCAGGAAACAAAAGGTTGGAAACTTTCAACCCCCTCTGTCAATTCCTAGCTTAGGCTAAGAACGACTAGAGGTAGGAGTAAGTCAGGGCGACGATAGGCAATTATCAAGTTGAAGCAGACCTAAACTCTCAAGTTCAAGCTAAGGACATAATCTTTGTACTATCGAGAACTTTAAAGGAAAAGAACTTAACGTGGAACGATCAACTTTAAGTGCGGAACTACACTCAAATATACCTTACGACGTGATATCAGACAAGAATTTTAACACGGGAATCAACTAAAAAGAATCAAGTAACGGATACAAAAGGACTCTGCAACGAGGTTGTACTTGGGCAAAATTGGGCTATTCAACTAGGCTTATGAACCTTAGATCAGGGCGACAGCTAGTAAGGGATAGACAAAGCCTTAGGTCTTCAGAGGCTAGTGTCAACCACACTACTAGGTCGTGGGCCCAGCAGTTGATCCACCACTCATACTACCCAAGTTCTGAGACTAGTGAATCCGAGATGTCTCAAGGTATGGAGAGACCTACAGGAAGTTCAGGAGTGCCATACCTGCACCGGGTAGAAGGCCCTTACAAAACGCAGTTGGAATACCTTAGGACCAACCGATTAGGTGCCAGCATCTATGAGGACGGCCTAGGAAGATCTGTGGTACAGATTAAGAATCTTGATCAATCCATTGGACTAGAGCACCCAGCTGTCAAGTTCGAAAACGGAGCATACTTGGACAAAGAAGGAACCATATACGTAGTCACCAGTCACCCAGATAGGACGGACGAATTTGGAAATGTGATCCCCGAAGCAAACTTAGGTGACCTAGAGCAAGGAAACATGGGTGCAGAACCTAGAACCCCTCGAGGTAAATAGGTTCTCACTAGGATTATCACACCGGAGTGGATTCCCCAGGATAATAAGAGCATAGATTTGCTCCTCAATCGAGAGACTGACGAAGCCTTTTGGAGGTACAAACCTGATCGGCCAATTGATATAGGAACAATCATGATATATGAGTTTAAGGATCCTGATAGCCCAGGTAGAGTGACCTACTTAGATCACGCTTCGGAGAGGATCTTGGTGGTGACAGAAAATGATAGGCATGCTTACACTTGGAAGGGTGAATTCATTTTCCCCCAACCAAGATCGAATGTATCCTATGGTCACCCTAGAGCTGGAACATCCCAAGCTCATGGAATGCAAAGAGACAGAAGTAGAGATAGACCAGAAGTAAGCTTTGCCAACCCAGTGGGCAGAGAAAGAACGAGGACGGAAACAAATAGAGTAGAACCTGAGATACTTAGAGCTCACACGAATCAAAGAAATGCGGATGAGTTCCCTCTACCACGACCTAGAGAGCACACAAGGACTTTGAGACTGACTCAGCTAGTTAAGTCCATGAAGAACTACTTCGATGGCACTGGAGATCCATACGATCATGTGGCTGAGTTTAGGCAAGTCCTGAGAGCTGAACAAGTGGAGGATCTATTCACGCAGTACAATGCCTTTGGTCTGACCCTTAGGAACACTGCCCTGACATGGTTTCAGCCACTAAATGAGAGGCAGTTCAGGAGCATAGACCAACTCTTAGAGGCTTTCATTATTGAATTCTCTAAGAGTGGCATAAGGCATAATACCTCCTCGTTGATTCACAGCTTCAAGCAAACCCCTCAAGAAACCGTGAGACTTGCAGGAAGAAGATTTAGGCAATACTTAGAAAGATGCCCTGTTTCGGAGCTACCCACACCAGCTAAGCAAGTGGCTTTATTCTTGGATGGATTGCTAAGTACCAAATTGAGATCTTATGTGTACTTGAAGGACCCTAGGACCATAGAAGATTGTGTACGCATGTGCATTGACATTGAAGATAACCTAGGGGAGGAGTTAGAGCTTTCCAAGATATACAAAGATTCGGATGGTGCCTCTAACCTCTCTTCCACGCAATCCACATCACTCGAGGAACTTGCAGAGAAAGTAGCTCAGAAATTAGGTGTCACTAACAAACAAATCCCAAGGTTTGCCCTTGTGAAAAGGTGCTATACTTGTGGTGGCGACCACATGGCGAATGTATGTCCCATTATGGCTCAACCCCAAGTAAATCCTAGTAGCCAGTACTGCACCATAGAACGGAGGTACACCAATCACACCGCACAAGATTGCCCCTACAATAAGCAAACAGTTAGGCAAACTTACCCTCAACCCTATCCACCGCAGGGAAGATACCAGAACCAGTACCTCCACAGCCATATGGCAGGCCAAAGCAACCTTATCAGCAACCATACTGTTGGTGCAAACAAGCCTTCACACTTGGCTTTGTCTTGTACCTTGAAGAGCATTGGATATCAACCTTGAAGATTTTACAAGAGCTTGGAGTAATTCATGAAGACTTCATTTGAAGGAAGACCATAGGAACACATGCCTATGCTTAGTTACATTTTACTTTATGTAAAAAGTCAATATGACTTCTTGTAATCACACCTACCTTCAAAAGTCGTGGAATTTGAAAGGTATGAATGGAGAGAATATCTCCATATGTTTAGATGAGAGATTTGAGGGAGCCTACATTTGAATTTGAAATTCAAATTCTCTTCAAACTCCTATAAAAGACAATGTAAAAGTCGCGGGGATGTTACACTCTACCCGAGGCAAATCCAAGCAATTCAGTGAGTGTGTGAGAGCTACTCTTTAGCCTACACCTCTGAGTACCATTGGGCATTACATATCTTGCCAATGGGAATGTACATTTGATATATTCAATACATATACTCATAGTCATTAACTCTGTTTTTTCTCTGAGTCATCTACCTCAAAGTCTGTCAACTTCAACAGAACATATCTCAAGATCTACTGAACTAAATTGGATGATTCAAAGCTCATTGGAACCAGCTCAAAGCATTCTACAACACTACAAAATTTCAAGTCATTCTATTCAGCCAATTGGGAGAAATCACAGTCGAGGTAGTCACTGGTATATTTCTGTGTAGTTCCTAAAAAGTCGGGGGTGTCTCTGATTTTGCTAAAGATCATTCTCAGTGCATAGTTTGTTAATTGGAGTGATCTAACTTGCTAATGGTAGCTTGTTAAGTTAATTTAATACTCCCAGAAGGAATTAAACCAATTGTAAGTGTGCTGCCCACACTAAGCTTAAGACTGAGCAGGTGTCATTACAGAAATAGAAATTTTTTGGAGTTGTGAAGGTTCAAAATCATCTGTTTTGATTTGATCATTACACAATTGATTTGTAAAGCACATATATAGTTTCTTGGTGTCATTTGGAAGCTTGAGGAGTCTCCTAAGTATATCTGAAGAGAAAGGAGGGCAGGTGTGAAGCAGGATTTGCAGCACCAACTTGATCTTCTAACTGTATCCAGCCATCACATCCAACAGTGGTATCAGAGCAAATAAGGTAATCATGGGTGATGGCTTCCCTTCCTTTATTGACAAATTGGATAGAAATAACTACCAGGCATGGTCATTGAGAATGAAGACCTATCTACAAGGGAGAAGCTTGTATGGATACATATCAGGAGATGAGGAGTTGCCCTCATTCAAAACCAGAGGCCTACCTACAAAGGATGAACATGAGAGACTCAACCAATGGTGTGCTAAAGATGCTTTGGCAAGGTCATATCTTCTAAACTCTATCTCTGATTTCCTTATACCTCATGTAAGGAACTGTAAGACTTCCCAAGAGACTTGGGAAACCCTGTCAACATACTTCTCATCAAGCACAAGGGCCAGAAAGAATCAGCTATGGATTGAGTTTACAACCCTTAGGAAGCAATCAAAACAATGTGTCTCAGATTTTGTCACCAAAGTCAAAGACATTGCAGATCAACTTGCAAGTGTTGGAGAAGAAATTGAAGAAGAACAAATAGTCAGACAAGTGATCAATGGACTAAAGGCAGATGACAAGTGGGAGAGCTTCACCACTGCAATGGACTTGTACATGGACATCCAAGCACCTGATCTAACAACTTTGATTGGACAACTATTCACACATGAAGCAAAGATCACAAAGAATGGAGAGCAATCAAAAGGTAACAATCCCTCTGCCCTATATACTGATAAAAAGTCTAAAGACAAAGGTAAAAGCAAGAAGGTTGATGAAGAAGGATCCACCTCCCAAGCAAATTATGCAGGGAGAGGTAGATCATCTAGAGGTAGGGGCAGAGGAGGTAAGTCAGGTAGGGGGAGACCCTACAATCAATCTCCATGCAATATTTGTGGCTTGTCTAATCATACTACAGATGAATGCTACAAAAACTATAAGAACCAAAGAGGAAGAGGTCACCAAAGAGGAGGATACTCTCAAGGCAGAGGCAGATTCCATCAATCTCAAGGCTACCATGGCTACAACAATAACTACAACAATAGCTATAATCACAATGGCAATTATCAAGGTGGATACAGGAACAGAAAGGATTACAACAATTATGCAGAGGATCAAGATGATTCCTTGTTGATTATGAACATGACATCTAAATCAGGTATCAATGATGATCATTTGTTCTATATTGATTCAGGTTGCTCTAACCATGTAGCTGGAAATGTTGCCTTACTCTCTGATTTGGAAGAACCTAAAGGCAAGCACCAAGTGCAGACAGGTGATGACACTAAACATTCAGTGGTTAAAGTAGGCAATGTCAAAACAAGTGATGGTAATCAGAATTTGCTAAGCAGAGTATTGTATGTTCCAACAATCACCAAGAATCTGATGAGTGTAGGTCAGATTGTTGAAAAAGGTCTACAGGTCAGGTTCACTCAACATGGTGCATATGTGGAGGATCCAAGACATGGATTCAGAAGGATAGCCAAGGGAGAGAAATCAGGTAGATTGTTTACCTTTGAACTTGAAGATACTAAGAATATTGCATTATACAACTATAAGGACCAAACCCTATCAGAATTGGAGATGTGGCACAAAAGATTAGGTCACATTGGAGAGAGGACCATAAAGCAAATGAGTAGGGATCAATGTGTGCTTGGGATACCTAATGTATCCAAGCAACACATGATATATAAGTGTGGGGCTTGTCAATTTGGTAAGTCACACAGATTGCCATATACCAAAAAAGGTTTTATGCATGAAGACTACTTGGAATTGGTGCATACAGATGTTTGGGGACCAAGCAAGGAGCCATCCATATCTGGATCAAGGTACTATGTGTCCTTTATTGATGACTATAGCAGATGGACTGTCTTGTACTTCATGAAACATAAAGATGAAGTATTTAATTGTTTCAAAAGGTATCTTGCATTAGTTGAGAATCAAACAGGTAGACATTTGAAGAGACTAAGGTCAGATGGTGGTGGAGAATACTTCTCCAATGACTTTGAAGATTTTTTGCAGGAAAGAGGCATCAAGAGGGAGATTACCACAAGGTACTCACCTGAACAAAATGGGGTAGCTGAAAGGAGGAATAGACTCATTGTAGAGACAGCTAGGTCTATGCTTAATGAGAAAAAACTACCAAATTATCTTTGGGCAGAGAGTGTATCTACTGCCACATATTTAATCAACAGGTTGCCATCAAAGACACTTGATGGAATGACACCCTATGAGGCTTGGCATGGTAAGAGACCATCTCTGGATCATTGCAAGATCTTTGGGTGTGTTGCATATGTGCATATTCCCTCACAGGTAAGGGGAAAGCTAGACCCTAAGGCTGAAAAGTGTATTTTCATTGGTTATGATTTGAATCAGAAAGGATACAGGTTCTATAACCCCTCAAACAAAGGCTTCAAGGTAAGCAGAGATGTCATATTTGATGAAAATGATTCATGGTATGAAAATGAGTGCAGGAAAGTTAGCCTACCTTATGATATGGAAGAAGACTTTCCAAAGCTTATCAGACAAGAACCAACTCAGAAGGAGGACACAAGCTCAGATGATGAAGACACCATCAACATTGAAGAATTCAAGGCTTGGAAATCCAAAGGGAAGATGAAGATGAAGCAACTAGAAGACAATGCAGAATCCTCAACTCAAGCTATGAGGAGATCTCAGAGAGAAAAGAAGAAACCAATTAGGTATGGGTATGATACTTCACTTGTAACCAAGCACTCTGTATATCTTGCAAAGGATATCTTGAATGAAGAACCAGGTACATTTGAGGAAGCTATCACTAAACCAGAATGGAAGGAAGCAATGAATGAAGAAATGGAGGCTCTCAAGGAGAGTGATACTTGGGACTTGGTACCCAAGAAGGACTCCATGAAGGTGATAGGATCTAGATGGATCTACAAACTCAAGAGGAACTCAGATGGTACAATAAACAGGTATAAAGCTAGGTTGGTAGCCAAGGGTTTTGCACAAACCCAAGGCATTGATTATGAGGAGACATTTTCTCCTGTGGCCAAGATGCCAACTATCAGAATTATGGTGAGTGTAGCTGCATCCAAGAATTGGAACATGTACCAATTGGATGTGAAGAATGCATTCTTGAATGGATGGATATCTGAAGAGGTCTACATGTCACAACCACCTGGCTATGAGGATCCAAATAAGGTAAATCACGTTTGTAAATTAAAGAAGGCTCTGTATGGATTGAAGCAAGCACCTAGAGCATGGAATTACAGGTTGACAACCTATCTTTTGGATCAAGGATTTGTGATGAGTAAAGCAGATACTTCATTGTTTATAAAGAAGAACAATTCAGAGGTAATATACTTGTGTGTCTATGTTGATGACATCATTATTACAGGAAATGATGTTCAAGGAATTAGACACATCAAAAGTCAAATGATGAAGGAATTCAAGATCAATGATCTTGGATTATTGAAGTACTTCCTAGGACTTGAATTGGTGTACACAAATTCAGGTATATTTATTACTCAGAAGAAGTACATTCAGGACATGGTCAAGAAGTTTAATTTGCAGGAAGCTAAAGTCTCAAACATTCCTATGGAAGTCAACCACAAACTCAGTGCACATGAAGGAGAAGAACTCAAGGATATTACAGGTTACCAAAGTTTGGTAGGTAGTCTTAATTATGCTACCTTAACCAGGATTGATATATCATATGGTATTAGTGTACTTAGCCAATTTATGCATAAGCCAAGAGTACCACATTTGGAGGCAGCAAAAAGGATAGTAAAGTATCTAAAGGGAACACAAAATCATGGGTTATACTTTCCATATTCATCAGACATTGATATCAAAGTATACTCAGATGCAGATTGGGCAGGTTGTAAGGATGACAGGAGGAGTACATCTGGCTACATATGCTTTGCAGGTGATAAACCAATTTCTTGGTCATCCAAGAAACAACCTACAGTGGCTCTATCATCTACTGAGGCAGAATACAGAGGGCTAGCCAATGCCACTCAAAAAGCCATATGGTTGAAGCTATTATATTCAGAATTGGGCCTATACACAAGGCCACCTATCATATTTGGTGATAACACAAGTTCACTACATCTAGCAGATAATCCTGTGTATCATGCTAGGACAAAACACATAGAGGTTCATTACCACTATGTGAGGGACAAATTACTTAGTAAGGAAATCCAATTATCATATGTGTCTACTAATATACAATGTGCAGATTTGCTTACAAAAGCTTTGGATGGAAGCAAGCTATGCAGGTTTAAATCCATGATTGGATTACAGGATATCATTGAAGACTAAAGATGAAGACTCAAGCAAGTGTTTGGCTTGAGGGGGAGCTGTTGGTGCAAACAAGCCTTCACACTTGGCTTTGTCTTGTACCTTGAAGAGCATTGGATATCAACCTTGAAGATTTTACAAGAGCTTGGAGTAATTCATGAAGACCATTTGAAGGAAGACCATAGGAACACATGCCTATGCTTAGTTACATTTTACTTTATGTAAAAAGTCAATATGACTTCTTGTAATCACACCTACCTTCAAAAGTCGTGGAATTTGAAAGGTATGAATGGAGAGAATATCTCCATATGTTTAGATGAGAGATTTGAGGGAGCCTACATTTGAATTTGAAATTCAAATTCTCTTCAAACTCCTATAAAAGACAATGTAAAAGTCGCGGGGATGTTACACTCTACCCGAGGCAAATCCAAGCAATTCAGTGAGTGTGTGAGAGCTACTCTTTAGCCTACACCTCTGAGTACCATTGGGCATTACATATCTTGCCAATGGGAATGTACATTTGATAGATTCAATACATATACTCATAGTCATTAACTCTGTTTTTTCTCTGAGTCATCTACCTCAAAGTCTGTCAACTTCAACAGGACATATCTCAAGATCTACTGAACCAAATTGGATGATTCAAAGCTCATTGGAACCAGCTCAAAGCATTCTACAACACTACAAAATTTCAAGTCATTCTATTCAGCCAATTGGGAGAAATCACAGTCGAGGCAGTCACTGGTATATTTCTGTGTAGTTCCTAAAAAGTCGGGGGTGTCTCTGATTTTGCTAAAGATCATTCTCAGTGCATAGTTTGTTAATTGGAGTGATTTAACTTGCTAATAGTAGCTTGTTAAGTTAATAATACTCCCAGAAGGAATTAAACCAATTGTAAGTGTGCTGCCCACACTAAGCTTAAGACTGTGTCATTACAGAAATAGAAATTTTTTGGAGTTGTGAAGGTTCAAAATCATCTGTTTTGATTTGATCATTACACAATTGATTTGTAAAGCACATATATAGTTTCTTGGTGTCATTTGGAAGCTTGAGGAGTCTCCTAAGTATATCTGAAGAGAAAGGAGGGCAGGTGTGAAGCAGGATTTGCAGCACCAACTTGATCTTCTAACTGTATCCAGCCATCACATCCAACACATACCAAAACCAACAAAAACCTCAGCCTGTGTTAGCACAACAACCCCCTGCCCCAGCTAATATGATCCCAGTAAAATATGCAGAAGCAGAAGAAAACCTGAATAGAGCTATAGTCCCTGTAACACCACTGCTTTCTGAAAGTGACCCCAGTGACCATAGCTTTGATTCTGCACATGTCGATAGTCCCCATGCTTACTACATGCAATCTCCTGAACATGGTGAGTCCTACTATAGTGAAGAACTGAGTGAGTGAACCTAGTTGGGAGTCAGATCACACAAACCTCATGTATACAAACCCCAATCCTAGGCCTCAACCTAGGCAGGTAAGACCTCCATTCCCTAGAGGACCATGCTACAGATGTCAAGGTGATCATCTCATTCGTGATTGTCCCTTGCCTCCACCTACACAACCCCAGTCAGTAACGATCCAAGGTTTTTGCCAAGACTGTGGAAAGGAACATCTCTTACGAGACTGCCCTAGGAATCCTAGTAATATGCCAAAAATTACTCCTATTAACGTTATTGGGTTAGTGGTAGAGTCCACAGGAAGTGTCACTTCCACTACACCTGTGCAAGTGATCACTAGAGCTCAAGCATTGCAGCAAAACCAAGGGGTAGACCAGGAAAAGAGCCCAGATGTTAGTGAAACAGAGAGCATGACAAAGAAGAGGACTAGAGCTTGGAGAGATAGCCGTGAAAGAATGAAACGGCAATGGGCAAAAAAGATGAGTGAACTCGAGGAAAGCCTCAGAGAAACAAAGGCCAGGATAACTAAACTCACATCTCAAACTCCCTCTCACACTACCCCACCTCCACCATTCCCAACTCCATCCGACCCGCCACCTTCCGACCCGCCTCAACTAATTCCACCACCCCCTAGAGTAGGATCAGTCCTAGCAGATCCCACTCCCGAAGACCTTAATATGATGCTTAAAGCATATCAGGCCAGAATCCAAGAAGGGCCAAATGTAACTGATCATGAAAAGTGTTACCCAAGAGCAGAACTAGAGTTAGAACGAACCAAAATTTGTGCTAAGATGGTGGAGTTGGCTCAGACCATGTTTGAGGCCAGTCGCCTATTTAACATCTCTAGTTCAGCGAAGACACAGTTGCACTTTGATGGACTGTTAGAAAGAATAGAGAAGCTGATTGCACAATCAGAAAAGGAACCCGTCTCTCAACACAAGGACAAGGCAAGTGAAAGATTAAGCATTCCTGCCCAGGAAGCCTATGTGCCTGAAGCCTATGTGCCTAACTCTACGGAGCCAGACACATCATCTTCTATGAATCGGTTCACACCAGAATTCCTACGCGAGATTCAAGAGGACAAATGGGCTAAAGAAAGTGAAGTCCCTCCTCCTATTGAACTTGTGGATGATGCACACGACCAGTTCCCACAAGACATCCTATCCATTTATGAGGAGCAGGAGAGCACTCACTCTCAGGACAGACTAGACTTTGAATCTAACTCTCTACAAGAATTACCCCACTTCACAGGCCCATGGGAAGCTAAGTCTACTTGTATGAGAGCACCCACAGTCATGGTAAGAAACGAAGATTCAGTCATACCTAAGAACACAGAGGTAGTGAAGAACACCAAAGTGCAGTGCAATCTCACTTTGGAAGAGGAATTATGGAAACATGTCGCCAAACAAGTACCAGAGATAGCAAAACCTCGTTCCAAGGTAGGATCACATAGGACAGTACCAGAGATACCCTTGGATAAGATAGGAGATATGTGTGAAGGTGAAGAAGGTAACACCTATCTTCCCATTACCTACCAGGAGTACACCACCAAGGCAATTTTGGACTCATGTGCAGGAGTTGCAATTGCCACCACTTCCCTATGGAAGCGTTGGGGCAAGCCAGCACTCAGGCCCACGAGGATGAAATTGCAGATGGCCGATGGTCACATAGAGAGACCCTTAGGGTTGCTAGAAGGAATAACTCTCACCACCTGTGGTGTCGAGTTCGAGCATACCTTTGCCATATGTGATTTTAGCAAGAACCATGCCTATGAAATGATCTTGGGACGACCCTTTATGCGACAGTTGCAAGTGGTATAGGATTGGGGATCCAATTCTTTGTACCTGTAGCACCTAGGTGTTACGACCAAAGTGAATCTCAAAGATTACTCTCATAGAGATGTCCCTCCCATCCAATGGAACCCCATCCATAGAGCCAAAGATGATACGGAATTTGTGCATTCCCTAGGATCAGGATCCTCATGGATGCATGAAGACACTCACTTATGGATGTGTAAGGTAGCTGTAGAAGAAGAGAAGAGAGAAAAAGCCAGGGAGATAGGTGCAAAAGAAACCCATAGATCAACCCAAGACCCAGCCTATGCACCTGTAGTTTTCCCAGACGAAGAATTTGAACCCCATGGCTGGGCAGAAATTCTGGCAACCATGGATGTAGCCATCAATGAGGAACAATGGACACCTCACTGTGATGAGGATGGCTATGACATTTCAGTCTTCTCCATAGAGCCAATCATGGGAGAGGCAGTTCTAGAAGAATCTGAACCTAGCCCTGATGCATTTGAGGATGCAAGTGACTCCGATCTAGAGTCAATCATTATGGACCCACCTTTTGCATCAGATGAAGAATACTTCCATGAAGTAGAATTTCAACCCAAGAGGCATGGAGAGCTTACAAATGATGTAAGATTAGCCACACATGTGACCCCGATACACACACTATCCCCATGACCTCGGATGCCAAACCTTCTAAGCAAAAGCCCTATACATATAACGATAATTACGCTGCCAAGATTAAAGAGGAGATAGATAGACTGGTTGAAGCTGGATTTATCTATGAAATTGAGCACACTGAATGGGTATCCCCCATTGTAGTGGTGCCCAAAAAGAATGGTAAATTACGTGTATGCATTAACTTAAAGAAGGTCAATGCAGCCACAATCCGAGATAACTATCTGCTTCCCATCAAAGAACATCTCTTAGAAAGAGTGGCAGGCAAGGAAGTGTATAGCTTCCTTGATGGATTTTCGGGCTACAATCAAGTAGCCATAGCTCCAGAAGATCAGCATAAGATGAATTTTGCCACAGAGTGGGGTATATTTGCCTTTCGTGTAATGTCATTCGGGCTTACCAATGCACCAGCTACCTTTCAGAGACTAATGTGCCATGTATTTAAGGAGTTCCTGAGGAAGAACTTAGAAGTCTATGTTGATGATCTTTGTGCTCATTCCAACATTAGACAAACCCATATTCCTGAACTCAGACAAATCTTTGACAAATGTAGAGAATATCAAGTCTGCCTAAACCCAGAAAAATGTGTTTTCATGGTCAGGCAAGGCAAGATTCTAGGGCACATAGTGTCAAAGAATGGCATATCTACTGACGAAGAGAAAGTGAGAGCCATAGCAGAGCTACCTAGGCCAAGGAATGTCAAGGAAGTACAAGCTTTCATGGGACATTGTGGTTACTACCGCCGCTTCATTCACATGTATGCTGTCATTGCAAAGCCCATGTACGGACTTCTGACAAACTTTGAGTGGACTGAGGAATGTGAGAATTCCTTCAATGAGCTTAAACGGCGATTATGTTCAGCACCAATCTTAACCACACCAGATTGGAACAAGCCATTCCATGTTCACGTGGATGCATCCAATTATGCTATTGGATGTGTACTCGCACAACCTACGGGTGAAGGTAATATGGATCTTCCAATTGCCTACGCTAGTAGACAAATGAATGCAGCTGAACGAAATTACACCACTACTGAGAGAGAAGGCTTAGGCATGGTGTATGCGGTTAAAAAGTTTAGACATTATTTGCTTGCAAATAAGTTTAAATTTTTTACTGATCATCAAGCTCTACTATACTTGGTAAACAAGCCATGCAACACAGGTAGATTAGTAAGATGGTTTCTCTTGCTAATGGAATATGATTTTGAGATTGTGGTAAGGAAAGGGAAGACTCATTTGAGAGCAGATCACCTTTCTAGGCTCACATCGGGAGAAGCCCCACAAGGAGTGTCAGATGACCTTCCTGATGCTTACTTGTTTAATTTGGAAGTGGTGCCGCAGTGGGCTAAGCCATTGGTACTAGTGTTAACATATGGACCTAACCACCCAGTAATAGCCACACCGAATAGAGAGGTAGTAAAAGCCCAAAAGTACCACATCTTGGCTGGAAGTATGTACAAGCACACAGATCAAGGGATCTTGGCTTGTTGTGTAGAAGAGGACGAGTATGCGAAGTGGTTGCAATTAGCACATGTAGGTGCATTAGAGCAACACTACTCAAAACAACGAACCCTACAGACACTAAGGAGACTCGGAGTGCATTGGCCAACTATGGAAGCGGATGTCCAAAAGTTGTGCAAAGAATGCCCAATCTGTTGCACTAAACCACCGGTGGAACATGCCACTCTTTATCAAGTGTCCATAGTGCCAGATTGGAGTGAACCACTAGTATCCTTCCTGAGGACGAAAACATTCCCTTCAGACATGACTCTAGCTAGGAAAAGGAGTTTAGAACAAGAAGCCCAGGGTTACTCTCTCATTGGCGATAATCTATACAAACGTGGTAAAGATGGTTACTTGAGACTATGTGTCCATGAAAGCGAATACCTCAAGATCTTGGAAACTGCTCACCAAGGTGTAGCAGGAGGACACTTTGGACCGGACCGGGTGATCAAGGCAATACTATTTGCGGGCTTCTAGTGGCCGACCCTTCACATGGATGCACATACCTATGTGAAACGGTGTGACGTCTGTCAGCGAACTCAGTATCCTATACGCAAAGATGAGATGCCACTGAAACCTATGATGGGTGGACGTGCATTCTCTAAGTGGGGAATAGACTTTGTAGGCCCTATTAATCCCCCAGCTAAGGGTTCACATGCTGAATATATCATTGTGGCCACGGATTATCTCACCAAGTGGGTGGAGGTAAAGGCTACGACAAAGAACGACGCTCAGACAACTGCTAAATTCTTGTTTGAGAATGTATTCACAAGATATGGGCTACCTATAGAGCTTGTAAGTGATAGAGGCACTCACTTCTTGAACGAAGTGATTGAAAATCTACTCCAAGAATTCTTGATAGTTCATAAGAAGTCTGCCCCTTATCACCCTCAAGCTAATGGACAAGCCGAAAGCACCAACAAGATCTTATGCAATGTACTGACAAAATTAGTGAACACTAAACGCTCTGATTGGGACAAACAGCTACACCATGCTGTTTGGGCATACCGAGTCGCCTACAAGACGGTACTCCAAGCCACCCCCTTTCAGATGGTGTTTGGCCAAAACGCCGTGCTACCTTTGGACTTCTTAATACCTACATTGAAAGTAGCACAAGAGCACGAATGGACGGGTCATGAACTCTCCTCTAGACTTTTTGACCTTGAACGATTAGGAGAAACAAGACTGAGAGCAGCTGCAGGGATATATGCAGCTAAGAAGAGACAGAAGGCATACTTTGACGCCCATGTGAAGGATAAGGGCTTGAAAGCAGGAGATCTAGTTTTAGTCTACACATTGAAACAACACGCAAGGAAGCTAGAAAAGAGAGGCTACGGACCTATGATCATCAATAGGATCTCCACGAGTGGAGCAGTACAACTAGCCACTTTAGAGGGTGATGTTCTCCCAAACTATATTAGCGGATGCAGAGTCAAGTTGTATCAGGAACCCCTCACGGAGGAAATGCTAAGTCGACTCAATACTGCTAAGCAACGTAAAGAGGAGGAAAAACGAATTCGAGAAGAAGCTCAAGCACAAGCCCTAGAGCGCATACGGAGAATGAAATTAAGAAGACAAGGTAGAGAGCAACCTGTGCCAGATGCATATGCAGATCCAGGATATCACGTGGCTATGTGTGAAGTTTCAGGTGTTATCTCACATAGGATAACTGATCGACGTCCTTTCATAACCTTGGATATAGGGCAAGGAAAGAGTGCAAGGACTGTAAGAGCCTTGATTGACTCAGGTGCAGCCACTAGTGCTGTTAAATTGTCTCACTGTCAAGAGTTGCAATTAACTATCAATCCTGTGGAAGCATATCTCATAGGATTGGGAGGCGTGGAAACCCCTTGCATGGGCGAGGTGGAACTTCCCCTCTATATTCATGATGAGGCAATGACAGTTAAAGTACTAGTGTGTCAAGATGAGGACCTCACTGAACCCCTTGTCTTGGGTCAAGACTGGATCTATGACCAAGCAGTCAACTTAAACCTAAGAAGTGGACTTCTTCAGGTATGGGTCAATCATAGTCGAATTACAGTAGAGTTAGATAATGGAGCACTCAAGGAACTAGGAAAGGCACACACTCCTGGTCCCTCCAGGAGTACACATGAAGATGATCATGCTGTTCTTGTCCAAAACTATGTGTTGCAGAGGAATGATGGGTGCAAAAAAGGAGTCAGGGATGCAACGGAACTCCCGTCTTTTCCAAAGGCCAGAGGGAGGCAGCAACCAAAGGTGGATCAAAGGCAGAAGAAGCAGAGTACTACCTATGTCGGAGATCAAAAGTACCTGCGCAGCAAAATGTCTCAGCTAGTGAAACAAGTGTGGGTGCGGAAAGGCGAACACCCGGTTGCACTCAAGCCAACCACACGGGCAAAGCCTCTTATTAGTAACCAACAACACGACACTAATAAGAAGTCTTTCAGAAGTTCTTCTGCTAACGTGAAGTCTATTTGGGTGCCCAAGAAGTCGATGAAGGCCAGCCCACAATCAAGACAAATTTGGGTGCCTAAGGCTTGCTTGCGGGCTCAACTGACCCCACACAATTCCCATCATACACGACAGGGTTCACTCGCTCAAGCAGCCGCCACCCACTCTTGTCTGATACACTCGAACACACTGCCACCTAGAAGCACGCACAGACTCACTCGTAAATGGGTCCCAATGACACCGCAACTTCCAGCAGAATTACTCATGCAACCCTCCCGAATCTCCACAAAACCAAGGCCAAAAGCCATCCATGGCATTTGGCAACCTAAAACTTGTAATAAACCCCCGGACCCCAATTGTAAATCCCTGCCCACCTACTAACTACTTCACTCTCACACCACATCATTCCGCTTAGCTCTTAGGTCTACCTAATTCCTAACTACACACACAAGCACCGAGCACTTATTAACCCCTAACCTCTCCCGAACCTTAGGTTAATGTTGTAACAGGGGACACCGTGTCATTTTTGTGTCCATTGCAATGTTAACATTTATTCATATATTCTCACAGAACCAGCTGCGAAGTTTTCAACATGGCTGAGGCAGTAGGAACTAGCTCTCAAACAGAAACAAGCCAGCAAGTGGTGGACTTAGACAGTTTACCCGTTTTGCCTGAGACAAATGAAAGGCCAGAAGAATTGCGGGCCATCAAAATCATACCTATTGCAGACCCTCCGTGTGGCCACACCATGCCCGTAGGAAAGACTTCCCACTGGTTTACTGAAGTGGCAGGACCCTTGGGTGAGGGAACGTACCTATGGGAATCAGAGTTGGACTTCAATGGGAAGCAAGGCAGATACCATTTCTTTACAAGAGAATTCGAGAAATTACAAAATGCAGAAGGTCTACGCTCGATATGGGAAAAGGCAGGTTTGGGTGCATATTTCAGTGCACGGCTCCCAAAGCCTGACTTCATGCGATGCTACTATCTCATCAACACCTTGACTCCAAACCAGAACCCAAAAGGTGCAAGCTCATTTGTGATTCCATCTCTGACAAAGGGGAATGAGCTCAAGAGGTTTAGGCTATCAAACAACTTGGTGAGAGAGGCTCTAGATATGCGCGGAATGCATATTCCTACAGAAAAGGAAACCCTAGTACCGGATTACATGAAGAATCGAAGTCTCACCAAACTCAAGGACATGGTATCCATGACGCCTAATATTGCAATACACCTTCGCATGTGCATGCAACACTTTGCTTTTCCTGCACAAGATAGATTCACCATGCCTCCCAAAAAGATTTGGTTTAGTTTGTATCTGGCAGAGACACAGAGCCTCACCATCAACTTACCCCACTGGATAATTGATCAGATACACCTAGCTCACAAACGATGGCCGCGGAAACAGGTTTTATATGGTTGCTGTGCTCTGACGAGAATCATTTATAGGTGTTTGGCTTATGACATCCCTATTCAACGGGCCCTAATGTGGAATCGTGTAGAGCAGTTTAGAGGCAGGACATCCACTGGACCCCCTTCTAAGAAGATGAGAGGCACTGTCCAAGTCCCATGTGCTCAACCACGTGGAGCCACCCTAACACCAGACGTCACCCCTCCACCCCGAAGAGTCCGACCATTCACACTCCGACTTCCAAGACGCAGCACCGACGGTTCTACCTTGATATTCCCTCCCATCCCAACCGATCTTGAATTTCCCAGTGGTGCACCTTTGGAAGAACTCACTAATGAAGATTTTGAACAATTATTACAAGATGTAGAGCTGGAGGCAGAAGAGGCACAACAAGTGGAGAATGTGCAAACGCAGGCCACAACCTCCCAAGCACCTGTCACCACAGTTGAAGTGGATGAAGAGGATGATGGAGATGAAGAACAGGAGGAAGATGAGGAGGATTATGATCAAGAGCATCAAGATGAGCAACAAGAAGTGCCAGAACTTGTAGGTGCACCAGCATATACAGCTCAACTACAAAGGTTATACGATACAATCAAAGCAGTACAAGAAAGGCATCAACTCTCTCTTGTATCAGGTCAAGCTTTGATGCAAGAAATGCTATCAGATGAGGGGGTGGACCAACATTTCATTGACACTCTCAAATTAGTGTCAGAATCTTTAGGAGTTCCGGAGGCTGTCCACACTGCAGTCCGCCAGTCCGTGAGGTATGACAAACGCAGAGTTGACACATTACCACGAGCAGGTAAGACTATCAGGATACCCGTCACAGAACAAGAAGCACCCATTGAAACCACAGCTACCCCCACAACCACCACTGACCTCTCTGCTGAAACCTTTGTTCAGACATCACCCATCTCACCCCAGCATCCTCTATCACCACCTTCTCCAACCCCACCACCACCTCCCACCATGGAAGAAACGACAGTCATCACCTCTACCTCCACTTATAACCCATCCTCATTCACTTCATTCTCATTTCGAGAACCCACCTCACAAGAAACCCTCTTCTCATTCGTCACCAATCCCTTGTACACTTCAACCCTTCTATCCTCCGAACCCATAACTGGCCATCCCATAATCCCAAGTGTGATTGGAAACCCGGCACCCACCGAAGGCACCCTGTGTTTCCCATCCTATCCCCCAGTACGAGTACCTCCATTCCATGACCCTCACTTCCCATCTGGCCCCTACACCTCTTTCAACCTGACCGCACCACCCCAATACCCGTCCTTTGTGGAGCAGTTCATCGGCTCTCCAATGTTTCAGAGGCACATTTCTCCGATGTTCGCAACGACATCAATTTACACGAACACCACACTCACTTCACCTACCATACCCACCTACATGGTAGCCCCTGTACACACCACCTTGTCTGACCCAATGGACATTTCACCAACCACAGCACCTCTCCCCACGATTCCACCATCTTCCCCTCCCTTACCCCCCACCTCACCACTCACATCATTGGCACACACAGCATTCACTACCCCCCTACCCAATCCCACCTCCCCTGCATTTCAAACTTTTCCCCTTGCATCTCATAATGTAAATAGCACGTTCAACACATTACTTCAGTGTGCACACCAACTACAACAAGAATACCATCAATTGGAAGAACGCACTGCTGCCCTCCAGGCAGAATCTCAATGTCTGCAAGCTAGAGTCACCACTCTTGAAGCTGATTACCAAACGCTCCTAACCGAGCATACAACCTTACAGCAGGCTCACTCCGAATTGGAATCAAAGACATCAACAGTAGATGATCAAGCAGTCAAGGAACTAGAAACAGTGCTCCAAGCACAAATGATATCTAATGCTACACTCAGACGCAACATTGGGCTATTAAGGAAGCATATGGCAGCAGCACTAGAAGAGAACAAGAGACTTCAACAACAAAACCAAGACAATTTTGAAGCGGCTATGGAAGGAACTGTAGGAGCAACCATTAGCCCTACCAGATATAGAGCAGTCCCATCGGAAGACATTCGCATCTTACTTGAGGAGCATGCAAATTTCTTGGAGTCATATGTAAAGTTAGAGACTGAATGTGCGGACCTAAAGAAACAGATAGCAAGTGCCCCCACAGCTCAACAGGAGCCGGTAGTCTTGCAACACTCTCCAGAAGAATTAGAGACCCTCCGGAAACAGGTGACCGAACTCCAAGCGCGTCTCTTACCATATGAAAGGCCACCCTCGCCAACTGAAGAACCAGAACCTGAAACAGTGGTCGAAATCCCCGTCGATGACAGCTATGAAGAGCCATATGAGCCGATGCCGACACCCGGTGGTCGAACTACAGAGGAAGGACAAGACACTTTAGAAATTCAAGTTCCAAATTGGGTCAAAAGGGTCGAGAAAGTGGGTAAGACACATGATGATCGTGTGGCCGTGCAAATGCAATCTCTCACAAATCTGGAAGAAATTGTCCTTCGGTCTTCTTACTTTCAAAACCTATCCCATCAACGGTTAATCACAACATCAGAGTCGCAATACATGCCTTATTTTGTCTTGCTACATGATTATAATGCAGAAGTCAAAAGACATACAGGGAAGGAGCCCACATTCGCCACTCAATTTGAGCTAGGGGATTTATCGACAGATGCACGTGCTGGCTCGATCTTCCAACCTAATTGGCGTGCACGTCTACTAACCGATTACCCAGAGATGATGAGCACCTGGGCAACCATGCCATTATATATCAAGTATAATCCATGCTATTGCCCAGTGGTACGTCGCAGATCTTGGCAAGCATTTGCAATCAAGGTACGCAATAATAAAGAATGCTCGGCTTGGGTTAACTATCCATATTTTGCTCTGCCTCGGGGGACCCCAACCGTAGCTTACATGATATCAACAATTCGACACTGGTCTACTCGCCTAAATAATGTACCTGACATAGCTGCAAAAATGTGTATGAAAATATTCGAGCTCATGACCATTGTCTTCAAAACCTTTCGGAAGATACAAGCTCCATACATCTCTGCCCCTGGATTCTCTCAAGGTAACAAGGATTTAGTCTACGACATGAGCCAGACCCCCTCGGTCACTATAATCTTTGCTTGGCATGCACGAATAAAGTACTTACCCGCATGCTTCAAGCAGACATTTGAGGAAATGTTTTCTACGGGATTCTGGGAATATCATTCAGAAATTTTCATTCCCAGACCCACACATTTGCTACATCTATTCGCAGTAGAACAAGCGATCCATGCAGATCAGTTACGTCTGCCACACCCGGACATTCCAGGACCAATTGATTGGGATCGTATGATGACAGACTTGGCCAGAGGACTACGCATACAAGAACATCAGCTTGCCACTCAGGTTGTGGAATATTACATCCAACACTCCCAGCAACAAGGGTCTGTTAGGGACGACAGACGCGAGAGAGGGGGGGGTGTTGAGAGCAGTATGGGCACCCAAGGACTGACTAGACAAGGAAGCCAGCGGAGAGAGTCAGAGCGAGGTGAAGGAGTAAGTAGACAAAGCAGCCGATGCAAATCTGGCAGATAGGCCCTTCAAATTTTTCCAAACCAACATCTTTATAACAGTGATTCTTATCACTAACAATCATTGTAAATACCATTTTATATTTTTGTAGCTCCATTTTGTGCAAGCCAAGGAGTCCTTGAGCTTGAGGAGCCTTAGAAGTACCTACATATCAATTTTCGTATTTTTTAGACTCCGTTTAAGCCCTCAAATTGGCCCTGGAACCTAATTTTTAACTAGGCCAGACACTAGGTCTGGACAGAGCCAAAACCTAGTCAAAAACTATAAAAAGAGCTAGAGAGCTCATTTTTAGGGGTTAGCTTGTAATTGAAATGAACTTGTAAGAGCTTTTTGAAAGGAATCTAAGAACTCCATTGCTTCTCACTCTTTGTCTTGCCGTGTGTGCGTGTGTGCGTGTATGTGTGTGCATGCTTGTGTGCTTCTCACTCACGCACTTGTGCCTCCACTTGCTCGAGGTCTTCATACCATCCTCACGTCTTCCTGGATTGACATTAAAGGAGGTGCTACTCATCACTGAGCTACACGGATCGAGCAAGGAGAACGGAAGATTAGTAGAGTGCAAGAAGTTATTTGTAGGTACAATGATCAAGCAGGTAGGATCAATGAGGAATTTGAGTTGGAGTTAGCAAAGATTAAGTGTGCCCAAGTAGAGAGTGATAAGAAGATGGGAGAATTGGAAAAAGAAAATGCGAGGATGAAAGGAGAGCTGGATAGATGGATGAGTCAGAGAGAGAAGGAAAGACGGAGGTGTGTAGAGAAAGATGAAAAAGTAGATAGAATGGAAAAGAGTTGCAGACAATGCTTGATAATCTGAGTGCATTAGGAGGAGAGATAGAAAAGATGAACACTTTGGGGGCAACTATAGAAGCCCTCGTTGGTCAGTTAGAGAAGAGTTTTCAGGATGTCAATAGAAGAATTGGAGGAGTAGAGTCGAGAGGGGATACATTAGAAAAGAAGCTAGAGAATTTAGAAGGAAGAAGATGTGAAGAGCTTGGTCTAGTGGAGAAGCTTGATGAAATTTAGCGAAAACATAAAGATGGAGCTGAGGAGCTCGAGAGAAAACATATGATGTTGCAAGAGAAAATGGAGAGGCTATTGGGATTATTTGAGAAAATAGAGAATGCTCTTCAAGAAAATGAAAAGAGGATTGATGAGATGGAACGAGAGAATGCGAAGTTGCAGAAACGCATGATGTATGTAGATTGCAACATAGTACAATATCAAAATGAGGTGGATCAAGATACACGAGGATTGAGTGAACTAACTATGAAGGTTGACAGATTAAGAAACATAATAACTGATAGTGCTCAAGACCTTACAAATCGTCTTGCTTGGGTAGAGGATCATATATCATCGAGGTCAAATCATATTGAATCTTCACAAAAGAAGAGTTTGGAGATAAAAGCGAAATTGATTGAGGAGGTGAAGTTGAAGAGTGAGCATGGGCACTAGGGATGATCACCACAAAAAAAAGGGGAAGTGGAGTAGAAAAAAAAAATAAGGAGACAAGGAGATGAGCATAGAGGTGAGAAAATAAGCCTTGGAGCAAGGGAGAAAAAAACTTTGTTAGTATTGTACATATGTTCTTTGATTGCTTGTTTGTTTGTGTGCGTTTGAATTTATATAAATTATAAAAAAAAGGGGAATGATGGGGTGGAATTTAATTATTAAGAAAAAAGGGGGGGAAGAAAATCAAAGGTAGAAACTAGAGTGAGTGAAAAATAGAACGGAGGTGACAAGTGGAAAAGGAGTGAAAATGAGTAGATTTGGAAGTGGAATAAAAACCTTGAGTGGAGGTGATGATTGAAGAAAGAGTTGATGAGGTGATGAAACTAAGTAGGACAAGAAGCAAGAGGGAGGAGATTCGAAGCAGAGAAAGAGAGTTACAAAGAGGTTAGGGAAATTTGAGAAAAAACATCAAGTTCCTAGAAAGAGTAGTAGGGATTGTTAAATTCAAAATTAGTGAATGAAAATGGATGATTTGAAAAAAAGAGTGTTAGATAGACAAGGTGGTGAGAGTTAATTAGAGGACAGATCAAGTGGAGATGAAAGTTGAGAAAATCATGAGGTAATGATTGAAGAGGTCAAATGAGAGTCGAAGAAATGAGAACAGGTGAAACCAAGAAAATAAAAAGGAAAAAATTAGGAATGACTACAAGTGGAGGGGAGAGTTTATTTAGGGAGTGAAAAGCTTAAGAATTGGAAAAGCTTGAGTGAAAAACTTGAGAGAAAAAGAAAAGTGAACTCATGGTAGTATGTCTTTGACTAGGTATGCCATGGGCATGCTACCTTAGGTCTAACTAGGGTTCGCTTCAGTGGAATTGCGAGTCTGAGGTGTGAGTATGGATGGATCGAGTTGTGTTACAAATGTAAAAGATCAAATGACACTTTCTGAGGTTACAAATTGATGAGATGGTTAGTATGTGCAGGTCTTAAGAGAAAGAGTTGACTACAGTGTGTAGTGGATGAATTTTAGCTCAAGTATCGACAGAGAGATGGTATGTTTCATCAGGATGTCCGTGGGGGGCTATATGTATGTATGTGATGGGTTGGGATGGTTGGGAAACAAAGCCCTTTCTTCTGTCTCCTAATTCTTGAGACTTTGGAATTTGGAAAAAAAAATAGGAAAGAAATAATTGTGTATATGTCTGTGTTGTCGGTGCGCTGCAGTGGGCTAGTAGGCGGGTGGACCAACCTTCATCGGGTGGTCAAGGCCACAAGCTGACTCTAGTTTCATTGTAGGCCCAACCTGTACATGGCTATGCGCCTATGTGGGCCGATAGTGGGTGGAGTCACTTTGGCCGGGTGGTCAAAGCCACAAACTGACATCGGTTTCGCATAGGGCTAGTGTTGTGCATCGTGCATAAATAAATATATATTAAAAAAAAGAGAAAAAAAAAAGAGAAAGAAAAAGAAGGTTCCTCTCTCAAGGGGGAACAGAAGAGAGGAGAGGGCATGATGCTTGGATGGGAAAATGTGTATGTTTTGTGGGGATATGGGCTGATATGGACTCCTGATGAAGCATGTCAAATCAAAGCTCAAGCTTGATTGAAATTCGGTTCGCTATGCGTCTATAGAAGACTTCGACTTGAGAGATCTAATCATGCTAGTTAACTTGTTTATTTGCAAGCCTCTTGGCAGTTGTGCACTTGGAATCTTGGTTTGTGCATTGACCCATGAAGTCTTGAATCAGATTGATGATGAGTGGTTTTGGTGAAGGAAACAAAGGTTAGACTTGAGCGGTTCTTGCGGAGATGTGGGCATGGTCAACCACATTCAAGAGAGTTGAACTGACTACCAAAGGTGAGAAGGTTTAACTTATTTGATAAAAGAATTGTGGTGAGAGAAAAGGTAAGTGAGAGAGAGAAATGTAATGAAATTGGAATGGAAACACGAGAGATACAAAAGTGACGAAAAGATATGAATCATAGGAAAGTCAAATATGAAAATTGGAAAGGTGAATAGTAGGATAAAATGGAAAAACGCAGTGGAACCATGTGTGCATGAACCCATTATTTTGATTTGCATGATCCTTGTTGTGTTGTGTTGATAAACTTGTTGATTAACATTTCTTGGTATTACTAATATTTTTTGTTGAGTAACAGATTTTTGTAGCAAGCAAAATTCCTGCAAATGACTCGAAGAGGGAAATAGAGGTCACCAAAGGTAAAATTGATCATACCAGATTTTTGTGCATATGTCATGTATCTTTCTTTTACAGGTACACGGAAGAGACGCATATCGTTCGTCGAGGACGACTTCACAAACAAGTGGAGGAGGGTATGTTACACTAAACATTGTATTGTTTTGGATTCATTAATGTATTATGTTATGGCAGGTGTAGCAGCTGGATATGTCGAATGGGGGTTACTTTTCAAACCCAAGAAGTGTTTGATAGGCTTCTAATGCATATTATTATCTCATGGAGCACACTTAAGGTGAAAGATCGACAAGTACAAACGAGAAGCCCCTGGCGAGGATTGGTCAGGAAACTCCCATTGATGTGATCATACCTCCAGTGTGTTAGAAGGGAATCCTTATCCATTGGGAGACAAACTCATGCCCTTATCATCTTCAAAAGTTACTTCATTCGGATGTTCTCCGTTTGTGGAAGCTTGGAAGAGGCAAAACAAGTGTTTCTTTCTACACCTTCCTGGGATGTATATAGTTGGGAAGCTTTGCTGTCAGCTCATGGGATGATTGGATAGCCTATGCTATTTATATATCTATATCAGAGATTCATATCTTTGAATGACATCAGGAGTATGCCCAATTCAGCTTTTATGATAAGGCCCTCTAGCTCTTCAAGAGCATGTAGACCAAGAGTGTTGTTCTGGATGCAATCACATTTGCAAGCCTGTTCAAAGCATGCAGCTATACAAAAGAAATAGAAGAGGGGCCATGCACCTTGATGAGGATATATGGATTTTTGAAGCTATTTGTGAACGAGATGCAATATCATGAACTGCCTTGATGAACGCATATAGGCATGTTAATGATTTGGCAATGTAGATTGTTTATTTGAGGAAATGCAAAGGCAGCCACAAATCGGATTTGAAGTTTTACACATCAATATGGACACATGTAAGTACAGGTGGTAGGGGGGACTATTATGAACCTCTAGCCTATGATTTGTGGTAGGTATGACAGCTACAGTCTGACAAGCATGTACATTTGCCATAGTTGTCGGCCTCTACCCTCATGCACACAAGGAGAAACGACGAGGGGGAGATCATTTTTCATTCTCTTCTTTTTTAGGGGATTTTTTTTAGGGTGGCACAAGGAGAACAGAGAACGACGGGGATCTCTCCCGTGGAGGACAACAAAGGGGGGCAGTGTCCTACGAAGGCACATGGTACTAGAGGGAGCTCAATAGAAGTTTTTTTTCTTGGTTTTTTCTTCTTTGGAGACACTCAAAACGAGACGAGTGGTG
Source organism: Ceratopteris richardii (assembly GCA_020310875.1). NCBI lineage: Eukaryota > Viridiplantae > Streptophyta > Polypodiopsida > Polypodiales > Pteridaceae > Ceratopteris > Ceratopteris richardii. Next base: position 121,847,877 of record CM035438.1, on the reverse strand, counting down.
AAGGGGGGGGGGGGGCTTCCAAGTGGGTATATACAGCTGCAGAGCACCATATCAAAAAAACCAACAGTAGGGCTTTCCTTTTCTTTTGTATTTGAGCAGGGGAGACCCTTCTTCAGGGGATCTTCTTTGTTCTTTGGGGGCTACTAACTGTGAAAGAGGGCTGGGGGTACCCAGATGTTCAAGGTGTGGCCGTGAAAGTTTTGCAAGGGGTACGCACACGCATCTGCAAAAGGAAGGGGTTCATCCTTGAGGTGCAATCGAGGGCCAGAGCAAACTTATGCTTAGGAACTCCATGTGGGAACCTTCATTGTTTACTGTTGAGTCTTGCCCTAACAAATGTAAAGGCATGCTTAAGCTGGGTGCACATGACTGAGGGAGGGGAGGGATTTTCTCTCAGTGGTCGTGGTGTATGAAAGTGCGGTGTATGTCCATCAGTACATAGCAGTTCTGGTGAGGGGGGAAAAGTTTGCCTTGTTTCTTATTGAAGGTAGCTTTGGAGAAAAGGGGCGCTGATAAAGGGGAACAATTTGCAACATTCTTCATCTAGGAAACAAAAATGGCTGGAGGGAAGGGGAAAAAGGGTTGGTAGGCTGCTACGATAGGCCTCTCCTCCCTTTCTTGGTTGTTCAGAGGTTTATTGCCGTGAGTTATTGTGTGGCTCGAAAGTCTGCATGTGAAGATGGGCATTTTGTCACATTTTTTGGATATTCGACCTCGCTTAGATTCCCCTTATGAAGAGCAAATTTCCCACGCAACAAAGATTCTCCTAAATTGGTTTATTGGGAACATGCTGAAATGAGAAAGACGAAAAAGATAGAGAGAGAGAGAAAAAAAAAAATTGGAACCAACAACACTACATGGAGGAGAGGTTCTTATTGAGCTTCCAGGTTCTTGTTCCTTCCTTGCACAAATCTGATGAATTTACTTTGCATCGATAAGTATCTTGTTCATATTCCGAGAATTTTCTTCCCTCAGATTATTGCCTAGTTGCCTTGCTTCTCCCATTTGTAACAAAAGAATGCTTCACCATGCTCTAATCATTCAGAATTATATGAGCGAGAAAATCTTCAGTGAATGCTGCATATGACTGAATCCATATTCCTAAATCTTGAGACTATATCTGAAATCAGTTGCTTCAATCATATATTTACTTGCATATGAATATAAAATCATCGTCTTCCCTTTTTCTTATTATACAGATCACTAATTGAGTATGATTGCGCAGGTACTCATGCGCGTAATATCTTGAATGTGTGTATGCCTACAGAAAAAACATTGCTGAGTGGCTTTACTACGTATGGAAATGACTAAGAATGAAGAGGAAGGGTTTTCTTTGCATGTTAAACGTGAATAGCTGGTTCAATGCCATTACAAAAGTAGAGGATTTGATTTTCTTATTTAAGTCGGAGATGTTCAGTTCATTGCATTCAATCGTGTTGAGTGCCTTATTTCCTTTTTGAAATGGTTCGAACATCATTCCTTAAAAAATATTGAAATTGCCTTATGAATGGAACTTTTGCATGTGATGCCCATTTTCTATAATTACGTTCATACCCTTATTTAAATCATGTGGGCATAGGTGTGGAAAATGAGTGATAATGAGAGGGAAAAGGTAAGGGGGATGAGGGTGTGTGTGTTTGAGAGATACTGTATGAGTGAGCTATTGAGTGTGGTTGTGGTTGAGTGTCTATGTGTGAAAGGATTAGTGAAGGACTATGTGTAGAGGTGCATAATTGTGTGCAAGAGTGAAGCATTGAGGTGTATGCTAGATTGATTGTGTGTATGTGAAGGTGAGAGTGAGAGTGTATGAGAGGTAGGGAGTGCAAGCGTGTGTATGTGAAAAAAATATTAGTGTTTGGGTGAGATTCTAGTGGAGTATTTCTGTGCCAAAGTCAGATTAGGAGTGTGTGAGTGAGTACTTGTATTCAACGTAGTGGGTGTTTGAGTAAATGTGTCTAAAAATGAGAGTGAAAGGGTGAGTTTGACAGAGAGAAACCAGAGCAGAGCTGAGAAGTGAGAGTAAGAATGTGCAACTATTTAAGAGGGCACTAATAACTATGTGACTATGAGTTGGCGTGTGCAAGCTGGGTGTCTATGTGTGTTTGAGTGAGAAAGAATTATAAGTTGTGACTAAATAGGGAGTGTGTGGGTGTGTAGGGGTGAGTTAGTGTGTGAGTAATTGTGAGTGTGAGCGCTTGGCTATTATGTATGTACGAGCAGAAGAGCAAGAAGAGAGGGACAAAAGGAAATAGAGAGAGAGTGTGTGTGTGTGTGCTAACTAGAGAAAGAGGAAGGGCATGCACTAGAGTGTGTAGGGTTTGGTGAGATTGGGTGAGCTTGTGAGGAGGTGAACGCGGAATTGTAAGTAAGGAGGGTACACGAGGGGGTTAGGGTTGAGAAGGAACTAGAGAAGGGAAGAGGCGTGATAAAAAAAATACTTAAGACTAGACCTTTCATGTATCAAAGTGGGCAATAGGACCAAGATCAAGGTTGTCAAAGGACCAAAGAATAAGCGAACAAGATTAGAAATGTGGGCCACAACGGACATCATTGTGGCTTGAGGGTGAAATAAGCTTGGTAATTTAAGAGAAGTAGAACCAAGATAGCTAAATATAGGTGCAATTATTTGCACATTCTATGGGTTCAAGTCTCAAGACCTTATCCAGCTTTGCGAAAAGCTTCGAACTTCTCCCTAGGTAGAGCCTTCGTGAAAAGGTCTGCAATGTTATCCTGCATGGGCACATATGCCAAGTTGATCTCCCCGGTAGAGAACCTCTCCCTAACATAATGATAATGCACCTCAATGTGCTTAGTGCGAGCATGGAGCATAGGGTTCCTCACAACTGCCAATGCGCTCTGACTATCAGTGAAGATGGTGGTGGTAGAAGACTGACCAACACCCAAATCAGCCATAAGGCATCTGAGCCACACACACTCAATAGTCGTTATGAAAGCTACCCTGTACTCAGCCTCACATATGGAAGTGACCATAGTAGGCTGCTTCTTGCTCAACCAAGATATACATGAGCTAGCAAGCATGAAGCAAAAACCACTAGTGGACACACGAGTGCCATAGCAACCAGCCCAGTCAGAGTCAGAGAAAGCATGCAAATCTGGCGGTAGTGATCCCCTCTTGGGGTAAAACAACCCAAGTAGTCGAGCACCAGTCAAGTTGCAAAAGATGTGCTTAACCACCTAAGAATGCTCGACTCTTGGGTAATGCATAAAAGTGCTCATCTGTGAGATAGCAAACTGAATATATAGTCAAGTAATGCATAAGTAAATCAAGCATCCAACACCTTATTGATAGAGAACAACATCAAATGCATCTCCAACATCATGAACACTCACCCGTAAACCTATCTCCATAGGAGTGGCAATAGGTTTACAATCTTCAAGGCCAAAGTGTTGCAATAATGTGTCAATATATTTTGTTTGACACAAATCCATTCCACCATCAACGTGCATAACCTGAATGCCCAAATAATGATGCAAATGCCCCAAATCAGACATCTCAAATGAGGCACGTAAATCAGCCTTGAAATCAGCAATATGCTTCTCATGAGGACCAGTGAGCAGCATGTCATCAACATACACCACAATGATCAGAAGTACATCATTAGCACGCTTGACATATAAGGTGCTTTTAGTTGGACTGTTCTCAAAACCATGTGCAATTAGATAGGCATGTATCTTTTCATACCAAGCACATCGTGCTTGCTTTAAACCATATAATGCCTTCTTTAACCTGCACACTTGGTTTTCATGCCCTTTCTACACAAAGCCACGGGGCTGGAAAACATACACTTCTTCATGCAAGGCACCATTCAAAAATGTTGTTTTAATGTCCAACTGGTGTACATTCCAACCATGATGAGCTGCAAGTGCACATATGCTATGAGCAGTAGTCATTCTGCAAGTAGGAGCAAAGGTTTCATTAGAATCAATGCCTCTTTCTTGTGCATAACCCTTTACAACAAGCCTAGCCTTATACCTATCAACTGCACCATCAGGTTTACACTTTAGCTTGTATACCCACTTAGTGCCAAAGGCCTTCTTGCCACGAGGCAAGTCACATAAAGACCAAGCACCATTCTTCATTATAGCATCATATTCAGATTGCATAGCAGTCATCCAATTTTCTAAATTTTGTGCTTCATCAAATGAAACAGGCTCAATCTCATCGCAGAGACTAGATGCAGCCATAGCATAACAAATTGATGCAAAAGAGGCACTATTCCTGATCGAGTACGATATGACAGAGGTGAATCTAATTTTCTGTCATGCAAAGTCTGAACCAACCATTTTGGCATAGTTTTTGCCTCCTCAATATCAGCTCTCTCATCAACAAGTGCATCATGTAAATCTGCATTAGAAATGGGATGATCTGCATCATCACATGAAACTTGCAAAGGTTGACAAGTTGCCTCATTAGGACTAGCACTAGACTGTCCACCTGTAAAAGGAGGCAGCAAGGTATCATACATGTCTTTGGAGCTAACAGATGTCTCCTTAGTACATGAAAGCAATGGCTGCATAGCATCTTCCACAAAAAAGTTAAAGAACTACCATCAGTAGTAGTCAAAATGATCTTACCAATTCCCATAACAGGATAAGAGGAGTTGTTGGCGCATGTAGCAGTATTCCATGTAGGGGTAGGCTCGAGTGAAGAGAAGAAAATGTGTTGTAAGGTAATATGTTTGGTCGCGCCACTATCAAAGTACCAAACATCTGAGTCTACTGCAGACATGCAGTGCTCATGAGAAGATGGGTCAAAACTGCAAACAGTAGTAAACGCCCATTCTTCTTCCTGCACAAGATTAACAGACTCAATTTTTGGTGTAGAGGCCTCTACAACAACCATTCCAGCATCTTTCTTCTTTGCCTCTTTCTTCTTTGCCTCTTTTGCAGCTAGTTTTGGATAGTTCTTTATGATATGATCATTTCCTTACAGTACTTGCAAAACAATTTCTGTTTTTTTTATTTGTTTTCATCTTTGTCTTCCCTCTTCGATTGTGCAGAATTAGCATATTTTTGCCTACTAATTGAAGAGCTCCATTTTCCTTTGCCCTTCTAACTAGCCAGGAAAGCTTGATCTGCAACACGCATAATGGACCTATTCTGCCTGGATTGATCCTCCTACAACAGAACAGAGACTAACTCCTCAAATGACAAGGCGTTTGGATTGCCTTTCATCATCAACCGAAGAGTAGAAGAAAAACTCTGATATGAATCAGGAAGAACATTCAGAATAGTCTGTATAAGTGAGCTATTTGGTATAACCTCATCAGAAGAAATCAATTGTTCCTTCAAGTCTTTGATCTTTGGTAGAAAATTGTCCATAGAATCACCCTCATTCATGTGCTCACTCTCCAATGTTTTCGGAGGTAAGCAACACGAGCCTCATTCCTAGCTTGGTACAATGTGGTAAGTGTATACCAAGCATCCTTAGCTATTCTGCAAGAGCAAATGTGAGGAATAATGGCACGTTGACAGACAAAGCTATCAATGCATGTGCCTAGGCATCTCTGCCATCCCAACAAATTTGCTCTATAGTAGGTGCAGCAGAAATCGAGCACGAACAGGAATATGCAGAATATCATCATCTTTGACACCTTTTGCATGAGCTTTAGTACCTACGGTTGTAACAGTTGCATGTGTGATAGGACGTTTTTCAACACCCTTCACAATGTTCCACAGTCCTTTTGCAACCAATACATGTCGCATCATATAAGCCCACAACGGGTAGTTGGTACCATCCAACTTATACTCAACAGCCAACATATGAAATACATCACTACTTTCAGCCATGGCCGGTGACTAAAATACCTTGATGCAAAAATTGAAGGTATCTCAAAAAGTTGAACAAAAATGCCCAGACGAATTTTGCTAAGCCTGTAGTAGACTTTGAGATGCTTATACTAGCGAGCCAAAACTGGTGTATACCTTTGGCACAAAAAGACAAAATAGCCTACACAACTGTTGCGGTAGTGCATTCGAAGGTTGAAACGAGCTCAGATCGTGATTTCGGCACCACAAAACGAAGTCGTTTTGATCTCGGAGACACGCTGAGTATGCTCACCAAAGTTCTTGAGATTTTAAGACTACGATCGGAGAGGTGTCGATGACGCCCTAGATGAAGTGGCGACCTGCTCTGATACCAATTTTTGGAGTTAGACATCTACGAAAGCACACGAATAGCACAAGGAAGAAGAAGAAGCTTGGAGCTCAACACACAATATTGAATGCATTACTAGAGAATGTACAAAGATAAGTAGCCCGTTAGGGCAATAGGCGTATATACAAGCCAGGTGAAAAATGATGGAGAGTGTTAATCTCCAAAAGGATAAGCTATCCTTGAAGTTAGAGCACCTCTATATCAAGAATAACTCAAAACCTTCACCAATTTGGAAGATCAATGCTCAATTGCCAAAATATTATAGTTAATACTCAGAAAGTCTGATGCATATAATTCACTCATTGATTAATCAAATATAAATTTTTTTATAAAACTTTGCACAAAGTTTCATCTATAGTTTTTGCACCTTCTCCAAGTTAAATCATCTCAAAAGATTAAGTATAGTTTGAGAAATGAACCAAACAGTTCACCTATGTCTGAAACTGTTCTCCAGTATAGTTGACTTTGACACCTATAACTTCTAACACATAGTTCTCCCAAATTACAAGCCCTTTATTCAACTGCTTTTAGCCATAGGTAGCTTACCTTCCAACTTAAAGAATGAGTGCACTTGCTTGCTCAAAACTTTACACTGTGGAAGGAGAACTGACCAAAACATTAGCATCGAATTTTGCGCCTGCTGCAACTTCACTATTTCACGTTTACACATGTAAATGTTCCTATACTTAATTCTCTCAGCCTGATCACAATTAGGATCTAAAAACTTGTACAGAGGTCAATCAACTATAGATTTAGACTTGTACAAAAGCATTTCACAAAATATTCAACACAGAAGGAGAACACTCAAAAATATCGGGTGCAATATTTCTTCATTTTTGAGAAGTTTTACATCTGAGTGATGAGAGAGATCTTACTCACTTGTAAAAAGTGTTTAATGACTCTAAAAACTTCTAATTCTTCTATTCACATGCTCTCTCATATTTTCCCCCACTTTTTACTTGTATATATAGGCATATATGGACAAGCTCATGACCATACAAAAGGTATAAGTGAGTTATCTCCAAATTAATGTACATATGTATACAAGTCTTCATCTTCTGAACATGTACTTTCTTCATGCTTCATAAATTGATCTTTTCTTCAATCCTTGACTTCAATCCTTCATCAAAACTTCAGTTGGTGATTGACTTGCACCAACAACTCCCCCTCAATCATCAATTGAGGTTTTCTCTATCTTCTTTATACCTGCCATGTCTCTGAATCTCTGTAACTTTGGTCCATCCAAGCTTTTGGTTAGCATATCAGTTATCTGATCTTTTGTTGAAGTATGTATGACTTCAATCTCCTTATCCATCACCTTCTCTCTTAGAAAGTGATACTGAATCTCAATATGTTTAGTCCTGGCATGAAAAACAGGGTTAGCAGCTAGATACAATGAACTCATGTTATCTTCATGAATAGTGGGTGTACTCTGAATGATGTCAAAACTCTTCATAAGAGTCTTTAGCCATATGACTTCCTTTGCAGCTTCAACCATACCTTTATACTCTGCCTCTGTAGATGATAAAGCAACTGTGTGTTGCTTCTTAGAACACCAAGAGATTAGCTTATCTCCCACATAACACAAGTATCCATATGTTGATCTTCTATCATCATGATTACCTGCCCAATCTATATCACTATATATCTTGATTTTTGTATCTGATGTAAAACCATAATACAAACCTTCTTTGAGTGTACCCTTAATGTACCTCAACACCCTTTGTCCTGCAACCCAATGTTCTTTCCTAGGACAATGCATGAATTGAGACAGCACTCCTACTGCATATGACAAGTGAGGTCTAGTTAATGTAGCATAGATCAGACTACCAACCAAACTTTGATACATCTTCATATCCTTGAATTCTTCTCCTCCATATCTGCTCAATTTGTGATTTACCTCCATTGGAGTAGGTGCTACCCTGCAATCTTCCATTTTAAACTTGATCAACAAATTCTTCAAATACCTTTCTTGAGTTACATACACTCCATGTTGAGTGTATGAGATCTCCATGCCCAAGAAATATGACAAGCTCCCAAGTCACTAATCTTGAACTCTTTCTCCATTTGCTTCTTTAGGCTTTGTATACCTTTCTCATATGTACCTGTAAGAATCATGTCATCAACATATATGCACATGTAAATGAACCCATCATCACTTGCTTTGACAAGCAAGCTACTATCTGCTTTAGATACTTGAAAACCAAGCTCCTTCAAGAACTTCACAAGTCTATAATCATGCCCTTGGGGCCTGCTTCAAACCATACAAAGCTCTCTTGAGCTTACATACATGATCTGTATACCTTTCATCTCTGAATCCTTGTGGTTGCTCCATGAAAACATCATCTGAAATATAACCATTTAGAAAAACATTCTTCACATCTAATTGACATAATTTCCAACCTTTACATGCAGCAATGGCTATGAGTGTCCTGATGGTTGTCATCTTTGCCACAAGACTATAAGTCTCATCATAATCTATTCCAAATGTCTGAGCAAACAACAACTCTAGCTTTATACCTCGACACACTTCCATCTGCATACCTCTTTGTCTTGTAGACCCATTTGCATCCAATGATCTTCTGACTATTTGGTCTAGGAACCAAATCCCATGTCTCATTCTCCATCAATGCATCATACTCTTCATGCATAGCTTTCTCCCAATTTTCCTTACCTTTTGCCTCTTCATATGTAGAAGGGTCTTCATGTGCTTTCACCATATAAGCATAATCGTTAGTAGCCAAAAAAGAAGTGTCATAGCTATACCGTGTAGGTTGCCATTTGTGTCTTGATGATCTTCTGAGCTCTCCACTTCTTGAAGTTTCTGGTTCATCACATTCTAGATCAAACCTTGGCACCCCTTCAACTTCAACCTGTACTTCATTATTCTCTTCTTCATCAAATATTTGAACCTTTGATTTATCGTTCTTCTGATTCACAACTTCTTCATCACCTGCATGAATATTGATTGTACTTGCATACTAAGTACCTTGCTCATCAAATGTAACATCCTTTGATACAAGAAATTGTTTTGTGGATGGACTTCACAACCTATAACCCATCTGCTTGTCATCATAGCCAATGAACACATACTTCTCTGCTTTAGGTTCCAATTTGTGCCTTAATTGAGATGGCACATATGCATATGCCAAACATCCCAATACTTTGCAATGATCTAGGGTAGGTCTCTTACCCCACTATGCCTCATATGGTGTCATACCATGCAAAGTTTTTACATGGTAATCTATTTACCAAATACGTAGCTGTATTTACAGCCTCAACCCACAAATAATTTGGACAATTTTTCTCCTTCATCATGGATCTTGCAAACTCAACAAGAGTCCTATTCCTCCTTTCTGCTACACCATTTTTTTGAGGAGAGTACCTACAAGTAACCTCTCTTTTTTTACTCACATTCCATAAGTAATCACTAAACTCATTAGAGAAATACTCTCCCCCTCCATCTGACCTTAGTCTCTTCAACTTTTGACCTATAATTCTTTCTGCATACACATGATAATGCTTGAATGTATTAAATACCTCTAATTTATCTTTAATCACATAGATAGTGATCCACCTGGTAGCATCATCAACATAAATCACATAATATCTTGAACCATTTATACTGTAATCCTTTGATGGTCCCCACACATCTGTGTGTACCAACTCAAGCTTCTCTGAATACATAAAACCATGCTTGGAATAAGATTGCTTATGAGCCTTACCTAATTGACATGCCTCACATGTGTATGTTATATGTTGACCTGCAACATTAGGCAATCCAAGCATTGAACCATTGTGAACCATATCTTTAATGCCTTTTTCATTGAAATATCCAAGCCTTTTGTGCCAAAGATCTAACTCAGAGATCTTATGTCCTTCATAAGTAAACAAGGCATGACCAACATTACCTTGAATCTTCAATGTGAAGAGTCTTCCTTCTTACTTCCCTGAAACAATTTGTTTATATCCATTGCTAGGATCTTCCACAAAAACTCTTTCATTAATGAACCTTACTTCATAACCTTTTTCAACAATTTGTCCTACACTTATCATATTCTTTGGAATTGTAGGAACATATAAGACCTTACTCAGAAGAGTACTTCCATCCTTGGCCTTCACTGATCCAATTGACTTCACATTATGCTTTGTATTGTCACCTGTTTGAACTACATGATTAGTTACCTTATTATCCAAATCAGTCATCAAAGCTATGTTGCCACTCAGGTGATTGCTACAACCTGAGTCAATGTAGAAGACTCTTTGGTCTTCACTTTGCCTTTCGCAAGTTGCATTCATGATCAAGGTTAAATCCTCCTTCTAATCTGAAGCATAATTGTAGTAAGTATTGTTGTAGGATTGGCTTTGGAATCCTCTACCTGCATTTCTTCCAAAGTAACCTCTACTACCTTTACCTCTGAAATTACCTCTTTGATTTCTGCCACCTCTTCCTCTTGAATTAAAGTTCTGAATATATCCACCATTATTTTGATTATTATGCCAACAATCATGAGCTAAGTGATTTGTCTAAACACAAATCCAGCAAGCTTTGACTCCATCATTATTACTTCTACCTCTTCCTCTTCCTTTGCCACCTCCTCTTCCTCTTAGGAAGTTAGCTTGGCTAGTTGTACCTTCATCTTCATTTGCTTGTTGCTTCCCTTTGCTATTCTTCTTCTTATCCTTTGAATACATTGCTTGACCTGTACTCTTATCACTTTCACCTTTGACATCCTGCTCAAAGGTTAGCATGTGTCCTAGCAACTGATTTAAATCAGGAGTAAAATGATCTAATGACAATTCAGTAGACAAAATGAATGGCTTCCATTTCTCATCACCTCTCAAACCTGTGAGGATTTGCCTTACCAATTTATCCTCCTCAATATCTTCATCAATTGCTCCTAATGCATCCGCAATATCCTTCATCCTTGTTACATAATCAGAGATGGATTAAGAGGCCTTCTTCTTGAATGTGGTAAACTCTACCCATAAATATGCCTTCCTTGACTTTGTAGTGTTTTGGAAATGCTCCTCCAAGGCATTCCATATATCACTTGCACTTTCAAGACCTCTAATGTGAGGTAACAAGTAGTCATTGACTCCCATGTAGATAATGCTCCTTGCTTGAGCATCCTTCTTCATCCAGGTTTTCAAATATGATAACTCATCCCTAGTTGGAACACTAGGATCTCTGAATTGTGGCTTTTCTTCTTCACCTGTAATGTAACCTATCAAATATTTGCTCATAAGATGAGCTTCCATCCTCATTGACCATATTGGATAGTTTTCTCTATCCAACTTCTCCATCTGAAGAGAATCTCCCATCCTTTCTTCACCTTTGTATTAAATTCTTCAACCTTTATGAGGAATAAGGTTACCTTTACTTCAAATGAAGTTCCTTCTCATCTTCTTGATATCTTCTCGCCTCCTTCTCAAGCTTTGCTCTCAGGCTTTCACCTTTTGAACCTTCAGATGTTGATTTCTTTATATCTGCAGCAGTCGGAGTCCTTCTTCCTTCAATTTTGTTGATTCCTTCTCTGATACCACTAATGGAGAGTGTTAATCTCCAAAATAATAAGCTATCCTTGAAGTTAGAGCAGCTCTATATCAAGAATAACTCAAAACCTTCACCAATTCGGAAGATCAATGCTCAATTGCCAAAATATTGAGCAAACTGTGAAGTTAGTTGATACTCAGAAAGTCTGATGCATATAATTCACTCATTGACTAATCAAATGTATAAAGTTTTTTATAAAACTTTGCATAAGGTGTCGCCTATAGTTTGCGCACCTTCTCCAAGTTAAATCATCTCAAAAGATTAAGTATATCTTGAGAAATGAACCAAACAGTTCACCTATGTCTAAAACTATTCTCCAGTATAGTTGACTTTGACACTTGTAACTTTTAACACGTAGTTCTCCCAAACTACAACCCGTTTATTCAAATGCTTTTAGCCATAGGTAGCTTACCTTCAAACTTAAAGAATGGGTGCTTGCTTGATCAAAAAATTACACTGTGGAAGGACAACTGACCAAAACATTAGCATCAGATTTTGTGCCAGCTGCAACTTCACTATTTCACATTTACACATGTAAATGTTCCTATGCTTAATTCTCTCAGCCTGATCACAATTAAGATCTAAAAAATTGTATAGAGGTCAATCAACTATAGATTTAGAATTGTACAAAAGAATTTTACAAAAGATGAAATCAACACAGAAGGAGAACACTCAAAAATATCGAGCACAATATTTCTTCATTTCTGAGAAGTTTTACATCTGAGTGATGAGAGAGATCTTACTCACTTCTAAAAAGTGTCTAATGACTCTTAAAACTTCTAATTCTTCTATTCACATGCTCTCTCATATTTTCCCAGACTTTTTACTTGTATATATAGGCATATATGTGCAAGCTCATGACCATACAAAAGGTATAAGTGAGCTATCTCTGAATTAATGTACATATGTATACAATTCTTCATCGCCTGAACATGTAATTTCTTCATGCTTCATAAATTGATCTTTCCTTCAATCCTTGACTTCAATCCTTCGTTAAAACTTCAATTGGTGATTGACTTGCACCAACAAAAAAAAACTCCTAAAGAGGGGAAAAAGTGCCCCGGCGGTCCTAGTGTGTTCACACACATCACTACCTAAATATATCAACAAAGAATAAGATAGAAGCTCAAGTAAACATAGTGGAAGACATCCAGAACATTCTAGATGAAATTCATAAGGAAACTCAAATTAATGATATAGAAATGAAGGACATTTTAGACCATGAAGATGAACAGAAAAAAAGAGACTTAGATGAGAACAACAACAAAAAAAAAAGAGACTTAGATGATTATCAAAAGAATCAAGATAGTGATCATGAAGACTATGAAGAGCATACAAGAAGAAAATTAGAAAGAGGAACCACTTTCATCTGAGTCAGAGGAAGAGAATGAAGATAGAGCTAAAGAAAAATAGATAGAGGTAACAAGGAAAGGGGAAAATCTAGAGTGAACCAGGTTTCCTAGAGACGTCAGAGGAACCTATAAGATTGTGTTAAATCAAATTGAAAGATTCACACCATCTAGCAAGAACATTATACTATCAAGTATTGTAGCAGAAGTTGAATTGATGAAAGTTGACAGAATCATTGAAGATCATAGAGGAGAGCAGAACAAAGTGGCAGAAGAACTATGTGCACAAAAAAGAATAATTGAATCTTGTCAAATGAAGGTCATTAAATTGGAAACAAAAGTAGTGCAAAGTAAAAACATGATTACTTTCTTAGAAGAGTAGAGTGAGAAGAAAATAGAGACAATAAAGAAAATGGAAGATGATATTCGATATGTTGAGTCAAAGAACAATATCCAAACAACTTATTAGATATTAAGCAAATCAAATGAAGAAATCAATAGAATTTTGATGGAGGAAGAGCACTACAGGCCGGAAGGGAGCACTTCTAAAGATCAAAGTGAAGAATTGAAATCAATAAAGCATGAGTTTGAAAGATGAAATATGAGCTAAGGGATGCAAAAGAATTGGAACAACAAGTTAGAAAACATGCATCCACTAAAATGAGAGGGCTTAGTAAAAGCTAAAACCAGTGTTCAGCCAAAAGAAATGATAATTGAAGATGTGATTCACGAAAGGCCAGTTTTGGAAGAAAGGTCATCATCTCCCATCCAAGAAAAAGTTGCAAAAAAAGGAACAATTGAAATAGAGGATGATGATTTAGATGAGTTTATTTAACAACTGCTCCATGAACCAAGCAAGAATGAGATACATAAAAAAAAAATCCATAATCAATATGAAAACAAAATAGTACAATTTGCTTTGGAGCAAGGTGTGAATCCATCACACCACCATTGGGTTGCAAATTTGGGAATTCCATTTTGAATGGTTCTAGAAAGCCTTGAAAACTCTCAAATTGCCTGAATTGGAATCTAGCCCAATGAGTTTAAAAAATATGATGAACGCATGAAAATTACCAAATAATTATTTGAAAAATCCAATCCATCATGGATAAATATGTGATTGGACAAAAACAAGGAATACAAAAAAAATTGGATGGAAGCACTAATTCAATTAAAGATCAATCCTACTTTCTAACCAGTTGCAAGAAGAAGAGATTGGCCTAAATTTAGGAAAATGAGAAAGAATGGAGCTATATCATCCAAATGGCTCAATTTTCCAAAAATAGCAGGTCCAAAGAAAGGAACATGGCCATCAAGGAACTATATGCTGACAACCTACAAAATAGTGTCTGAAAATCTAAAGGATGTCAATGATCCTTCGTGTATATTAATAGTTAAGGTTTTCAAGTTGATCATAGCATGTATAGAACCCTAAACTACATAGGATTTAACTCACCTTCAGATGCACTTCTTTTTTATCTAAGCAAAACACCTAAGAGGGTATGTTTAATGGCCTATTATACCATAATCATATTCATGGGTAGCCACTATGTACTGATTTTTGAGGATGCCTTTGACTATGGGTTCTTCAAAAGAGATTCATAATTTTTTGGTGGACTATCACTAGTAATGAAAGCTAGTCTAACAACTTATGAAACAACATATACAAAATATATAAAGAAACTTGTGATTCATAGACCCGCTTCACCAATACAATGGAGAAAAACTCTTTTTGAGATGGTCAATGATTTGAATGTCATAGAGAGAAAGAGTCATGAACAAGTGGCTCAAGTCTACCAGAGAAAGAAGAAGTAGTAATCAAATCAATCACACAAGTTTTTTCAAGGGTCTTCCTCATGCCCCCTGGATTGACAATTTATGTACTTGAGGTTGCTAATACTTTATGCTATGATGATTGGAGAGGAAAACTCCAAAATACAAAAAACTATATACATATCAAATTGGTTTTTTGCATCTATGTGTATGTGTGTGTGGATATTTGTGTGTGTGTGTCTGTGTGTATGTGTATGTGTATGTGTATGTGTATGTGTATGTGTATGT
>CM035438.1:121702732-121827732 GCA_020310875.1 Ceratopteris richardii | reverse complement strand
AAAACATCTCTGCAAGTTGACTGAGAAAACTGAGAGTAATGGCAATGAGTAGTACACTTCACAAGAACATGGAAAGATGAACTCAAATAATCATGAAAATGAAAGTATATTGCTTGTACAATACAATGACTTACTGATACATATGTGTGCCTTGTAATCACACCTTGATATGGCATAAAGCTCAGCTCTTGGAGGTCTTCACATAGGTCTCTCTAACCACGACTAAAACTGCCATCTATTTATAGTTGAGTTTGGGAGGCTAACTTCCCTCAATCACTCTCCAATCAATCAATGATTGATTTGATTCTCTACCTACCACAAATCACAAATTCGTGGCTCCTCTTTCCATTCTTGATCAAGTGGACTCAACCACTTAAGATTCTCTTACTTTTACATTAAGTAAACTCTTCAAAAGTTACAAGAGGTAGTTCACAAGTGAACTTTACATAGTCTTCTTTTTAAAGCTTCTTCTAAGACTTTGTGAGACTCAAGCCAATACTTAGGCTTGTCATAGACTTGCTCCAACAGCTCCCCCTCAAGCCAAGTATGCTTGAGGTCTTCAATCTTCCAAGATTACCTGCAAACCTATCATAGCCTTGAATTTGCAAAGCTTTGTACCATCCAATGCTTTGGTTAGAATATCTGCACATTGTTGATAAGTGGACACATATGATATTTGAATCTCTTTGCTTAGAACCTTCTCTCGTACATAGTGATAATGAACTTCAACATGTTTAGTACTTGCATGAAAAATAGGATTAGCAGCCAAGTGAATAGAACTCATATTGTCACAAAAAATAGTTGGAGTTCCAAACTCCAATCCAAGATCTTTGAATAATGTCTTCATCCACATAGCTTCTTGAGTAGCTATGGCAAGACCTCTATATTCAGCTTCAGTAGAAGAGAGAGCAACTGTGGGTTGCTTCTTGGATGACCATGAAATAAGCTTTGAACCTGCAAAGGTAAGATAACCTGAAGTGCTCCTTCTATCTTCCTTGGAGCCAGCCCAATCTGCATCAGAAAATAGCTTCAAACCTAAATCAGATACATAAGGATAATAAAGTCCTTCATTTATGGTTCCTTTGAGATACTTGAGAATCCTTTTGGCAGCATCCATATGTTGTTTCCTTGGTGTGTGCATAAATTTACTTAGCACACTCACACTGTAACATATATCTACTCTTGTCAATGTGGCATAGTTGAGACTACCCACTAGACTTTGATATGATGTGATGTCCTCTATGAGTTCACCTTCATGTGAGCTCAATTTGTGATTGACCTCCATTGGAGTACCTGCAATCTTACAATCTTGCATCTTGAATTTTGCCAACATGTCCTTAATGTACTTCCTTTGAGTGAGAAACAAACCATGATCTTTGTAGACAACTTCCAAACCTAGGAAGTAGGTAAGTGAACCCAAATCACTTATCTTGAACTCTTCTCTCATCTGATCTTTGATCTTCTTCATACCATCTGCATCATTTCCTGTCAATATAATACCATCTACATATACACATAGATAGATGACCTCGGAATTACTCTTTTTAATAAAGAGTGAAGGATCTGCCTTGCTTGGTTGAAAGCCTTTGTCCTGCAAGAATGAAACAAGCCTGAAATTCCAAGCTCTTGGAGCTTGCTTGAGACCATACAATGCTTTGTTAAGTTTACACACATAATCAGGATAAACTTGATTCTCAAAGCCAGGTGGTTGTGCCATATATACCTCTTCTGTTATCCAACCATTCAAGAATGCATTCTTTACATCTAGTTGAAGTATCTTCCAATTCTTGGAAGAGGCAATACTAAGCAAAACCCTAATAGTAGGCATCTTTGCCACAGGAGAGAAAGTCTCCTCATAATCAATTCCCTGAGTTTGTGCAAAGCCTTTTGCCACAAGCCTTGCCTTATACCTGTTAATTGAACCATCAGAATTCTTCTTGAGTTTATAGACCCATCTTGAGCCTATTACCTTCATGGATGAAGTCTTGGGCACCAAATCCCAAGTGTTGTTTTCCTCAAGTGCTTCAATCTCTTCCTTCATTGCATGCTTCCATTCTGTTTTTGCTTTGGCCTCTTCAAATGATGATGGCTCCTCTTGGTTTATGTCCTGTGCTATGTAGATAGAATGTTTAGTTACTAATGAGGTGTCAAACCCATACCTTTCTGGTTTTTTCTTTTCCCTCATAGATCTTCTTAGGCCATGATGTGATGATTTTGCTTCATGTCCAAGTTCTTGCAATTTTGCTTTACCTTTAGACTTCCATGCTTTGATCTTTTCCATGTGGGATTCTTCATCATCCTCTGAGGTGTCTTGTTCTTCAATCTTTGATTGTTCTCTACCAAGCTTTGGAAAATCTTCTTCAAGATCATATGGTAAATTGATCTTCCTGCATGAATCTTCATACCATGAATTGTTCTCATCAAAAACTACATCTCTGCTTACCAAGAATCCTTTGTTGGTAGGGTTGTATAACCTGTAGCCCTTTTGATTGTTGTCATATCCAATAAATACACACCTTTCTGCCTTTGGATCCATCTTGCCTCTAACCTGTGAAGGAACATGAGCAAAAGCAATACATCCAAAAATTTTACAATGATCTAAGCTTGGTCTTCTTCCATTCCAAGCCTCATATGGAGTCATCCCATCAAGGGATTTTGAAGGCAACCTGTTAATCAAGTAAGTGGCTGTAGAAACAACCTCAGCCCATAAGTAATTAGGTAAATGCTTTTCATTTAACATAGACCTTGCAGTTTCAACAATTGTCCTATTCCTCCTTTCTGCCACTCCATTTTGCTCAGGAGTGTACCTTGTAGTTACCTCTCTTTTGATTCCTCTTTCTTGAAGAAAAGAATCAAACTCATGGGAGAAATATTCTCCCCCTCCATCTGACCTTAGCCTTTTTAGTGATTTACCTGTTTGATTCTCCACAAGAGCCAAATATCTTTTGAAACATGAAAAAACTTCATCTTTGTGTTTCATAAAGAATAGGATAGTCCATCTGCTGCAATCATCAATAAAGGAAACATAATACCTTGATCCAGATATTGAAGCTTCCTTGCTAGGTCCCCATACATCTGTATGAACCAACTCCAAGAGATCTCCATGCATATAACCTTTCTTCATGAATGGTAACCTGTGAGACTTTCCAAATTGACGTGCACTACACTTATAAATCATATGTTGTTTTGACAAATTAGGAAGTCCAAGTACACTTTGGTCCCTGCAGATTTGCTTTAATGACCTTTCACCAATATGTGCTAACCTTTTGTGCCATACTTCCAATTCTGTGAGTGTCTGACTACCATAATTAAAGAGAGCAATGTTTCTAGTGTCCTGTAATTCAAATGTGAACAATCTACCTGTCTTTTCACCTTTTGCAATTCTTCTGAACCCTTGACTTGGATCTTCCACAAATGCTCCTGCTTTTGTGAACCTGACTTGCAACCCTTTCTCTACTATCTGCCCAACACTTATAAAATTCTTTGTAATGGTAGGGACATAGAGTACCTTACTGAGTAGGTTGATGTTTCCATCAGGTTCTTTGACATTGCCTATTTTCTCCACAGGATGTTTTGTATCATCTCCTGTTTGTACCTCATGCTTATTCCTTGGATCTTCTAAATCTGATAGGAGTGCCACATTTCCTGCCACATGATTTGAACAACCTGAATCTATGTAGAAAACATGCTCATCAGATTTACCTTGTGGCATAGCCATGTTCATGATCAATAATGAATCCTCTTTGTTTGAGTCTTCTATGTAGTTATTGTAGTCTCTCCTTCCTTTGTAGCCTCCTTGATAGTTTGAATGATTGTAGTTGTTGTAGTTGCCATGGTAGTTGTTGAACCTTCCTCTTGAGTAGCCATAACTTCCTCTATTGTATCCTCTACCTCTTTGATTCCTAGAATTCCTAAAGCAATTTTCAGTTGTATGATTAGTTAATCCACAAATAGAACATGAGTTGGAGTCTTGGGATCTCCCCCTGCCTTGTCTACCTCCTCTTCCTCTACCTCTGCCATGTCTTCCTCTACCTACATAGTTAGCTTGATATGTACCTGCTTCATCATCCACTTTCTTTGCCTTTCCTTTGTTATCTTTAGACTTGCTTTTATCTGTATATAAAGCTGAAGATTGATTACCTTTAGAGCTTTCTCCATTTTTGATAAGCTTTGCCTCTTGAGTAAGTAAATGTCCAATGAGTGTGTTGAAATCAGGTACATGCATGTCCATGTACAAATCCATAGCTGTGGTGAATGCTTCCCACTTATCATCTGCCTTCAAGCCATTGATGACCTGCCTTACAATTTGCTCTTCATCTATTACCTCTCCAATGCTTCCCAACTGATCCGCTATGTCCTTGAGCTTTGTGACAAAATCAGTCACATTTTGTTTGGGAGCCTTCTTGAGAGTTGTGAACTCCAGCCATAGTTGATGCTTCCTAGCTTTGGTACTTGAAGAAAAGAAAGCTTCAAGTGCATCCCACACTTCCTGAGATGTCTTACAACTTCTAATGTGAGGCAACAAAAAATCTGAGATAGAGTTGAGGAGATAAGACCTTGCAAGTGCATCCTTGGAGCACCATGTGCTCAATCTTTCTTGCTCTTCTTGTGTTGGTTGACTTTTGTTCCTGAAACTTGGCATAACTTCATCTCCAGCCACATAACCATATAAACTTCTACCTTGGAGATAAGCTTCCATTCTTAATGACCAAGCTGAGTAGTTACCTCTGTCCAATTTGTCAATTGATGAAGGAAATCCATCTGCCATGTTGTCCAACCTTGCTCTGATACCACTGTGAAGAGATGGATAGGTATGTGCTTGAAGATGAAGAGGTGTTGCAAAATCCTTGATCTACACCAGCCAAATGAACTCCAGGAGTATATGGTGGGCTCTTTTAACTTGCCAATGGATGTATTAGACACCCTATGTACCTTGGAAGATCACTCTCAAAAAGATAGATCAAAACAGATAAGCTGGAGTTAGCTCAGAGGTGAAAACTTGCTATTCTTGGTTCATACACCTGTCCAGTGTTTTACATAAATCTCTGCGCACAGCAGCAATTAGCTTATATCCTCTTGGGGAAGTCTAGTTAGCTTAAAGAGCTAACTTTCAAGAGTAATCTCATCAAAAATAACAAAGCACACACTGAGAATGAGTTTAAACAAGTGATGACATCATCCCGATTTTCACGGGCTGCTACAGAAATAGACCAGTGAGCAGAAAAATCACCATAACTCAAACTGTAAAAATCCAATGATTATGAAAACTTGTATGATTATACTAGACAGTAAGCTGAATCCAATAAGCTTTAAATCACTGAATTTAGATAAGTAACCACTGAGGAACACCTCTGACAAGATGAGTGAAAAAGTCGGGTACCTGACAGAGAAGTGAAGATGAACAGACCCTGTTGACTTCAAATGAACATAACTGAATATTGCAACATTCAAATGACATGAAAATTTGTGACCATATAGTAGACTTATAGAGCTAACTTTACCAAGTTAAATCACTGAAAATGATACCCCAAGCTCAGAGAAAACATCTCTGCAAGTTGACTGAGAAAACTGAGAGTAATGGCAATGAGTAGTACACTTCACAAGCACATGGAAAGATGAACTCAAATAATCATGAAAATGAAAGTATATTGCTTGTACAATACAATGACTTACTGATACATATGTGTGCCTTGTAATCACACCTTGATATGGCATAAAGCTCAGCTCTTGGAGGTCTTCACATAGGTCTCTCTAACCACGACTAAAATTGCTATCTATTTATAGTTGAGTTTGGGAGGCTAACTTCCCTCAATCACTCTCCAATCAATCAATGATTGATTTGATTCTCTACCTACCACAAATCACAAATTCGTGGCTCCTCTTTCCATTCTTGATCAAGTGGACTCAACCACTTAAGATTCTCTTACTTTTACATTAAGTAAACTCTTCAAAAGTTACAAGAGGTAGTTCACAAGTGAACTTTACATAGTCTTCTTTTTAAAGCTTCTTCTAAGACTTTGTGAGACTCAAGCCAATACTTAGGCTTGTCATAGACTTGCTCCAACAATGTGTATGTGCATGTGTATGTGTATGTGTATGTGTACGTGTATGTGTACGTGTATGTGTATGTGTACGTGTATGTGTATGTGTATGTGTATGTGTATGTGTATGTGAATGTGTATGTGTATGTGTATGTGTATGTGTATGTGTATGTGTATGTGTATGTGTATGTGTATGTGTATGTGTATGTGTATGTGTATGTGTATGTGTATGTGTATGTGTATGTGTATGTGTATGTGTATGTGTATGTGTATGTGTATGTGTATGTGTATGTGTATGTGTATGTGTATGTGTATGTGTATGTGTATGTGTATGTGTATGTGTATGTGTATGTGTATGTGTATGTGTATGTGTATGTGTATGTGTATGTGTATGTGTATGTGTATGTGTATGTGTATGTGTATGTGTATGTGTATGTGTATGTGTATGTGTATGTGTATGTGTATGTGTATGTGTATGGTATGTGTATGTGTATGTGTATGTGTATGTGTATGTGTATGTGTATGTGTATGTGTATGTGTATGTGTATGTGTATGTGTATGTGTATGTGTATGTGTATGTGTATGTGTATGTGTATGTGTATGTGTATGTGTATGTGTATGTGTATGTGTATGTGTATGTGTATGTGTATGTGTATGTGTATGTGTATGTGTATGTGTATGTGTATGTGTATGTGTATGTGTATGTGTATGTGTATGTGTATGTGTATGTTATGTGTATGTGTATGTGTATGTGTATGTGTATGTGTATGTGTATGTGTATGTGTATGTATGTGTATGTGTATGTGTATGTGTATGTGTATGTGTATGTGTATGTGTATGTGTATGTGTATGTGTATGTGTATGTGTATGTGTATGTGTATGTGTATGTGTATGTGTATGTGTATGTGTATGTGTATGTGTATGTGTATGTGTATGTGTATGTGTATGTGTATGTGTATGTGTATGTGTATGTGTATGTGTATGTGTATGTGTATGTGTATGTGTATGTGTATGTGTATGTGTATGTGTATGTGTATGTGTATGTGTATGTGTATGTGTATGTGTATGTGTATGTGTATGTGTATGTGTATGTGTATGTGTATGTGTATGTGTATGTGTATGTGTATGTGTATGTGTATGTGTATGTGTATGTGTATGTGTATGTGTATGTGTAGGTGTACGTGTAGGTGTACGTGTATGTGTACGTGTACGTGTACGTGTACGTGTACGTGTACGTGTACGTGTAGTGTACGTGTACGTGTACGTGTACGTGTACGTGTACGTGTACGTGTACGTGTACGTGTACGTGTACGTGTACGTGTACGTGTACGTGTACGTGTACGTGTACGTGTACGTGTACGTGTACGTGTACGTGTACGTGTACGTGTACGTGTACGTGTACGTGTACGTGTACGTGTACGTGTACGTGTACGTGTACGTGTACGTGTACGTGTACGTGTACGTGTACGTGTACGTGTACGTGTACGTGTACGTGTACGTGTACGTGTACGTGTACGTGTACGTGTACGTGTACGTGTACGTGTACGTGTACGTGTACGTGTACGTGTACGTGTACGTGTACGTGTACGTGTATGTGTACGTGTATGTGTACGTGTATGTGTATGTGTATGTGTATGTGTATGTGTATGTGTATGTGTATGTGTATGTGTATGTGTATGTGTATGTGTATGTGTATGTGTATGTGTATGTGTATGTGTATGTGTATGTGTATGTGTATGTGTATGTGTATGTGTATGTGTATGTGTATGTGTATGTGTATGTGTATGTGTATGTGTATGTGTATGTGTATGTGTATGTGTATGTGTATGTGTATGTGTATGTGTATGTGTATGTGTATGTGTATGTGTATGTGTATGTGTATGTGTATGTGTATGTGTATGTGTATGTGTATGTGTATGTGTATGTGTATGTGTATGTGTATGTGTATGTGTATGTGTATGTGTATGTGTATGTGTATGTGTATGTGTATGTGTATGTGTATGTGTATGTGTATGTGTATGTGTATGTGTATGTGTATGTGTATGTGTATGTGTATGTGTATGTGTATGTGTATGTGTATGTGTATGTGTATGTGTATGTGTATGTGTATGTGTATGTGTATGTGTATGTGTATGTGTATGTGTATGTGTATGTGTATGTGTATGTGTATGTGTATGTGTATGTGTATGTGTATGTGTATGTGTATGTGTATGTGTATGTGTAGGTGTATGTGTATGTGTATGTGTATGTGTATGTGTATGTGTATGTGTATGTGTATGTGTATGTGTATGTGTATGTGTATGTGTATGTGTATGTGTATGTGTATGTGTATGTGTATGCGTATGTGTATGCGTATGGTATGCGTATGCGTATGCGTATGCGTATGCGTATGCGTATGCGTATGCGTATGCGTATGCGTATGCGTATGCGTATGCGTATGCGTATGCGTATGCGTATGCGTATGCGTATGCGTATGCGTATGCGTATGCGTATGCGTATGCGTATGCGTATGCGTATGCGTATGCGTATGCGTATGCGTATGCGTATGCTGTATGCGTATGCGTATGCTGTATGTGTATGTGTATGTGTATGTGTATGTGTATGTGTATGTGTATGTGTATGTGTATGTGTATGTGTATGTGTATGTGTATGTGTATGTGTATGTGTATGTGTATGTGTATGTGTATGTGTATGTGTATGTGTATGTGTATGTGTATGTGTATGTGTATGTGTATGTGTATGTGTATGTGTATGTGTATGTGTATGTGTATGTGTATGTGTATGTGTATGTGTATGTGTATGTGTATGTGTATGTGTATGTGTATGTGTATGTGTATGTGTATGTGTATGTGTATGTGTATGTGTATGTGTATGTGTATGTGTATGTGTATGTGTATGTGTATGTGTATGTGTATGTGTATGTGTATGTGTATGTGTATGTGTATGTGTATGTGTATGTGTATGTGTATGTGTATGTGTATGTGTATGTGTATGTGTATGTGTATGTGTATGTGTATGTGTATGTGTATGTGTATGTGTATGTGTATGTGTATGTGTATGTGTATGTGTATGTGTATGTGTATGTGTATGTGTATGTGTATGTGTATGTGTATGTGTATGTGTATGTGTATGTGTATGTGCATGTGGATGTGCATGTGCATTGTGCATGTGCATGTGCATGTGCATGTGCATGTGCATGTGCATGTGCATGTGCATGTGCATGTGCATGTGCATGTGCATGTGCATGTGCATGTGCATGTGCATGTGCATGTGCATGTGCATGTGCATGTGCATGTGCATGTGCATGTGCATGTGCATGTGCATGTGCATGTGCATGTGCATGTGCATGTGCATGTGCATGTGCATGTGCATGTGCATGTGCATGTGCATGTGCATGTGCATGTGCATGTGCATGTGCATGTGCATGTGCATGTGCATGTGCATGTGCATGTGCATGTGCATGTGCATGTGCATGTGCATGTGCATGTGCATGTGCATGTGCATGTGCATGTGCATGTGCATGTGCATGTGCATGTGCATGTGCATGTGCATGTGCATGTGCATGTGCATGTGTATGTGTATGTGTATGTGTATGTGTATGTGTATGTGTATGTGTATGTGTATGTGTATGTGTATGTGTATGTGTATGTGTATGTGTATGTGTATGTGTATGTGTATGTGTATGTGTATGTGTATGTGTATGTGTATGTGTATGTGTATGTGTATGTGTATGTGTATGTGTATGTGTATGTGTATGTGTATGTGTATGTGTATGTGTATGTGTATGTGTATGTGTATGTGTATGTGTATGTGTATGTGTATGTGTATGTGTATGTGTATGTGTATGTGTATGTGTATGTGTATGTGTATGTGTATGTGTATGTGTATGTGTATGTGTATGTGTATGTGTATGTGTATGTGTATGTGTATGTGTATGTGTATGTGTATGTGTATGTGTATGTGTATGTGTATGTGTATGTGTATGTGTAAGTGTCTGTGTATGTGTATGTGTATGTGTCTGTGTATGTGTTTGTGTATGTGTCTGTGTATGTGTATGTGTATGTGTATGTGTCTGTGTATGTGTATGTGTATGTGTATGTGTATGTGTACGTGTATGTGTATGTGTATGTGTCTGTGTATGTGTATGTGTTTGTGTCTGTGTCTGTGTCTGTGTGTGTCTGTGTCTGTGTGTGTGTGTGTATGTGTCTATAATACATCGATTCATTCTTTTACTGATGCTCATAACGAGCTCGCACCCTCACAGAGATTCGTTAGCTGTTCATCCACCCGACCACGCCCGAGCTGCTGTCCTTTTCAGTTCTCATATGAGCGACTACTCAAAGTAGTATCATAATATCATATATATTCTTACTCAATCTTCTACCTTATAAACTTTTCCATGTGGTAATACACCATGATCTGCCATAGGCCATGATGTGAATAACCCATGATGTGACATTTCCTTCCCCTTGAAAACATTTTCGTCCTCGAAAATATAAATGAAATGTCTGTATTGGTAGAAGAAAGTGCTCGGACTCCCCTGAACCCCATGTACTCAATGTACATGGTCATCTCTGTGTGTTGTTTCCCCATATCCTTCCCCTTAAGAAGTCTCATATGAGATCATCTCAAAGGTGGGAAACCGTCTGAGTGGTGCCTATTATCTCCCATGTACACTCCAACTTCAAACTATCACTCTCATGACATACAACATCATCCAAATGACCTAAGTTCATATGATGTATCCTCTATGGAGTAATAATATGAAAAGGGAGTGTAAAAGTGTCAAACTTATAAGCTTGACCGTATCATAATGGAGATAATAAACCATAAAATCCTCTAAAATATAGAACAAAGTCCCGTAACAAGTGATTCCAAACCCATCTAATACTGAATGATAGATTGCCCTCATACCACTCTAGGTCTTGCTAACCTTGAGTGTAATCACAAGTAGTAGTTTTGTTCTAAACTACCTTTTGACTATGCAATTCCATCATCTAGCTCATACATACGAATTTCTTGGTAGTAAAATATAATCTATACATTTCACCCGCCAAGAACTCTGTGGTTTGTCATCCATTACATGTGGACTAAGTTCTATTGGAAGAGCATCTATTGGCACTTGGGCAAATTCTAATATTTCTCTTCCCTGTAGTTTGCCATATGAATGCAAAAAGCATTCTCTTTGAGATTTAGATAATCCTTAAGTACCCATCCTCCTAACTAATGTTTACTCATCATACTCATGATGTAACACAAACTAAGAGTTTGGTACCTTAATCGGTTAGATATATCTCTATCTCCTATAAACTCTAAAGAGAAGAGTCATAACTCTACTCCCAATCTAACTAATGTCAATAACTAGATCATCTCATCTAGTCAGAGACCATCACTGGAGTAACATAATTTCTCCTCTCTAGAGTCTCCATGTGAGACTCAATCTAACCATCATGATTAACTGATCTCCATCTTGTCTTTGATAGAAGAGTGCCACTTCTATCTAGAAAACCACAATGAGAAAGTGAAACTCTCTCCATGTCTTTCTCTGTAATCTCCTTTAAGGAAAAGAGCTCTCGTAGTGGGATTTATTCCACTTTCCCTTTCCCTTTCAAAGAGATTCTATAGAATCCAATTGCTCTACTGATCCATAAGTTGAGAACATGCACATAAGTTCTCCATGTTTTTTCCTTTCAAAATAGTGGAGAAAGAAACTCCCATGTGAAGGAAAATTATACTGAAAAGTAGAGTAAATGAATTCCTTCTAAAATAAAGACTAAGAGTGTTTTGCAAACACCTCTTCTGAATAAAGGAAAACATACTATATTCTTCTCCTATGAAGAAATCATGCTTTCCTTTCCTTCTTTCTCTCTCAAAGAGTAGGAGCTAAAGTGAGACCACTGAACTAAAGTGAGATCTCTCATGGATCTCTTAGCTGATCCCCACTTTCTCCTTTCCTTAAAAGAGAAACTCATGAATTTATTTAGTCCTCTCTTCCATAACTAATACATAATCCCTCATTACACATATTCCTATAAAGATGGAGAACAAATCTCCCCTAAATAATGAAGGTGTATGTAGTGAAGAGTGGAGAAAATAAATTCCTAATAAGGGTCAAAGCCCTCTACTAAAATGGTTAGCAATGATGTGACATGATACCGTAAACACAAATGTATCCATAATAAAGAACTATCTCTGCCAACCATACTTTGTGCATGGATCTATACGATCCAACCAAACGGATGGAATTATCCTTCCTGAAAGACTGAAAAATGAGTATGTGATACCAATGGTGATAAAATCACCTATCACATTCTCTACTGGAAGAATAAATCTTCCCTTTACTGTGAAGGATAATTCCCAATCCTAGTAGGAGATGTCTACTAAGAGCTCTCCTCTGATCTAGTGAGACATGACGCCATGAATGATGAGTCCTTTTCTTCCTCGCCATAGAAGAAGAGTGCTCAAAGGGAAGTCATTTCCACCGTCCCATACCAGTGAAAACTTCTTCCAATTCACGGTGTCATACCTACACTAAACCGAATATATATATATTCCATGTAATGGAATATGTAAGTGGACTCTAATGAATCCCATATGCTAAAATCATGTCAGTGGACTCAAATGAGTCCCATGTCGTCGAACTAGTTAGTTTGGTTCTAGTCAACAAGTGACATTGGATATCCCTTTCTGTTCCAAACCAACTTGTTCATAGGTACCAGGACTAAGCCTAGATACCTCTTTGTAGATCCCAATACATTGGTACCCATCTATTCCTGACTAAGGGATCTATGCTCTATACCATAGAGCTAGTGCCATGCCTATGGCCTTCTTAACCATCACTCGAATCACATACGCATCCGTCGATGCTGTCTCATGAAACCCATCTCTGTGATCCCATCTATTTGGTTTCCTTAGTAGTGTAGTAGAAATGCTTCACTACTCGCTCAAGTGAGGTGTATCAGTGAAACTAATCACTCTTTGGGTATTCTGAATAATACCCCATAGTCTCCTAATCATCATGTGAGACTCTTGTGAAGGTAACTAAATCTTCACTGACTTGGAGATTATCAAGCTGTATCTCCCGTGCCTCTATGCAACTTCCTAAACTTATAGGATTGCTTGTGCACACTACTAATGGTGAAGGTGTAGCTCCTTCCCTAAACAATCCTATAATCTAAATCCATAAGGATTTTGTGTAGGGATCCTGTTACTACTGAAGTTGCCTTATATAAAATACTATGATGGTACTAAGTCCATCAAATACATGCGTAGAAGCATGCCTATACCTTATTGACGTTTGCAGAAAAAGGCATTATGGCAAGTGCGTATATAACGCCATGAGGGGGGAAATTTTTTGACAGCATTTCCCGAGGAAATGGAATCCCAAAAAAATTTAAACCATAGCTCAGTGGCACATAAGCCACCCAATAACATAGGGCTTGACAGGCCCATGGCATGCACGCCATAAACTTATATATGGACTCCATAACCTGCAAAAACATAAAAGTAATTGCTAGCAACCATTCTCTGTGTTGCATAGCCATATGGTTTCTGCAATCCTCTTTCCTGCAAACAATCAAAAAGTACTTCTTGCCTGTCGATCCATACTTTAAGAATTTAAATAATTATCAACAATTTGATGTATGCAATCCAATCTATGCATGTACATACAGAACATGCCATAACATAAAGTAAAATGCCTGAAGCATAAAATATACGTCCCTGAGTAGTTTGATTTTGGAATTGCATGCATCCATTCGTTCTCGACAAGCTTCGAGACCTCTGCACCTTCCTCCTCAGGTCCTAACATAAACTTTGAAGTGTCCGAAAACATCGGAACACTCCCCAAAACATAAAATATGGTCAAGTGATTACCAAAATAATGCAAATTTAGTCAAAAAATGCATTAGTAATCCTTCTTTAGACCTACAAAAACCACTTTAGGACCTGCAAATGTTCATAGACTGAAATATAAAGCATGTGCAAATAGGTCTAAGTGAAATTACTCAAATCACCTTCCCGGTTTGAAAAATATGGCTCCCGGAAGGTAGTCGCCAAAAACTGTTCAGACTTTGCAGACCTGTTCAGACCTGCAAAAATACTTATTTCCCAAAATTTTTTCTAATAAACTGAAATTAGACCTTGTGCTCTTCGAAACAAGCCATAGCACGTCCAATTTGGAGTTTTCTAGCTCAAGATATGGCCATTCCAAGTAGGACATGCCAAACTAGTGGACTGTTGGAGGGGCTGGAAAAAGTGTAAAAATGTGATTTTTGGGGTGCCCCAAAGCATTCCTCCATCAAGCAAATACTAAATTTTTCTCCATAACCTCAGAGAGAAATATATGAAGATGCTTAGGCCTATTTTCACTTTTCCAAATCCTCCCTTCGTGCATGCTAAATCGCTCCCTAAAAGAGGCCTAAATCAAGATTTTTACTTTCATGTAAAACTTAGATGGGAGCTTTTAGCAAGCTTCTAATCCACTCTAAATGTGGATTTCTCTTGGATTTTATACAATAATCCATGGGAAGCCACAAATAATCTTTATTCTTACTCCCAGAAGTGGAATTTGGCAAAATTTAACATCTAAATTTTTTCCAAAAAATGCGGGAAGGGGGTCTTTGAGGAAGTAAAATTCCTCCTTAACTTATCATTTTAATGAATCTAATGATTCGCCTAAGACTTCCATACACCATACTCTCAGTATATATACTTTTTCCCATCCATCCATAGCTATCGCACCTATTTTTCCCTCTTCCAAAATGGGATTTTCTTAGATTCAGGTGCTGAAATTTTTTGTCAAACTGTGATGGAAGGGGATCTTGTGGAGCTTCAAGCTCCCATCACACTGAGGTATCTTTTGGATTTCTTAATCTTATCTGGAAGTCAATGCACTATACTATAAGTGTGCATGGTTTTTTCCATAAATCTATGAAAAATACCCACTCTCTTCCCTTTCCCAAAATGGCTATTTATCAAAATAGCTCCTGAAATTTATGTAAAAATCATAAAAATACGCTACTTTGGAAGTCCTTAAAGTTTACCATTTGTTGTATTTTGAGGGAATCCTTGATTCAAGATGAGAGTATATATCTCATTCTCTCCATGTGCGTGATTTCCCTCCTTCCTTGCCCTTCTCAAAGAGTCGCCCTTGTCTCTTAATTCCTAAAAATAACAAGAAAGCTCATACCTGTGATTAAGATAGACCTCCATCCTTTGTCTTGGTATGATGGTGTCGGAGAGTCCATGGAAGGGATGCTCTTCAATATCGACTCTTCATAAGAAGTAGGTGCATCCAATTTCCATCTTTCTTGTCTGTCCTCAATCTTCATTTGAAGTTGTCATTTTTACTCCTTTCCTTTCAGCTATGTGGCTTCAAAACCAAATGGCAAAGGAAACACGTAGCTTCTATGTCCTCCTTTCCATATGAGTGAAAGAGGAAGGTCAAAAATCTTCTCCCTTTAAATTGTTGTGCCATAGATGGCCGTTGGCGGGCGTGCAACAGTTACAGTATATAATATAGTATGCTGCAGACATGTTCCTTTCATCTCCTTGGAATGGAGTCTTGGTTAAGTCATCCACCTCTCATATACCTGACTAGGGTTCGAATCCCACCGGCTGCACAGACGAAAGCACACCAGCATCGCCAGCTCTGATACCAATAATACATCGATTCATTCTTTTACTGATGCTCATAATGAGCTTGCACCCTCACAGAGATTCGTTAGCTGTTCATCCACCCGACCACGCCCGAGCTGCTGTCCTTTTCAGTTCTCATATGAGCGACTACTCAAAGTAGTATCATAATATCATATATATTCTTACTCAATCTTCTACCTTATAAACTTTTCCATGTGGTAATACACCATGATCTGCCATAGGCCATGATGTGAATAACCCATGATGTGACAGTCTATGTGTGTGTGCGTATGTGTCTATGTGTGTGTGCGTATGCGTATGTGTATGCGTATGCGTATGCGTATGCGTATGCGTATGCGTATGCGTATGCGTATGCGTATGCGTATGCGTATGCGTATGCGTATGCGTATGCGTATGCGTATGCGTATGCGTATGCGTATGCGTATGTGGTATGGGCATGTGTGTATGTGTATGTGTATGTGTATGTGTATGTGTATGTGTATGTGTATGTGTATGTGTATGTGTATGTGTATGTGTATGTGTATGTGTATGTGTATGTGTATGTGTATGTGTATGTGTATGTGTATGTGTATGTGTATGTGTATGTGTATGTGTATGTGTATGTGTATGTGTATGTGTATGTGTATGTGTATGTGTATGTGTATGTGTATGTGTATGTGTATGTGTATGTGTATGTGTATGTGTATGTGTATGTGTATGTGTATGTGTATGTGTATGTGTATGTGTATGTGTATGTGTATGTGTATGTGTATGTGTATGTGTATGTGTATGTGTATGTGTATGTGTATGTGTATGTGTATGTGTATGTGTATGGGTATGTGTATGTGTGTGTATGTGTGCATGTGTGTGTGTCAATATTCATGTATGTGTGTGTATGTATGTTTTTATGTGTCTACGTGCATGTATGTATATGTGTATGTGTATGTATGTTTGTTTGTGTTTGTATGATTGGCTACAACCCCACTCTACTACTGCTCATTCGAATTATTGTTGACTTATTGTAACCATCCTTAGTCTAAAGGAATTGGGATTCTTTTCATTTGTGCACTTGCAACCTTTCTATCTCTATGTCTTTACAATCAAGAAGTGTACTTGCACACACACATGTCACAGGATTCATCTCTGCACTTGCAACCTTTCTATCTCTATGTCTTTACTATCAAGGAGTGTACTTGCACACAGACATGTCACAGGATATACGTCCCTAAGGAAGAACTCCCTTGAGTAGAAGAAGTACTAGAACTATGGTCAGAGTGTCCTCTCCTATATTTTTGGACTCTCCTATAATTTGATACCCCATTACCTCCTCTATAGTTTGGCAT
This sequence comes from Ceratopteris richardii, assembly GCA_020310875.1. Taxonomy (NCBI): domain Eukaryota; kingdom Viridiplantae; phylum Streptophyta; class Polypodiopsida; order Polypodiales; family Pteridaceae; genus Ceratopteris; species Ceratopteris richardii. Next base: position 121,810,709 of record CM035438.1, on the reverse strand, counting down.
GCATGTTGGGATCCTTGCATTTTCTATGCGAGGTACCTAGTATAGTAAACAATTGTTCTTTGCATCATTTTTCTTGATTTTTGCATCTTGACCATGGGTACATGACCCACACTTGAGTAGACAAAGAGCCTCTTTGTGCACAAAGAAGCCTCAAAAGTCAGCTCTACCTTTGGCAAGTCAACTTAGCACTCCTCTATCCTTAAATTTGTCTATTGATTTGGCTTCTATTCGGGTCTCAAAAGATAAGCCTTGAAGGACATTGGATTTTGCTTCAAATACTTTAGGGGAAGTTCAAGGACCAATGGAGGACCTTTCAAATCTACTCTCAAGGTTGAATATTGAGTTCTCTATCTTTAAGGGATGAGCTTATGAAGATGCACATGAGCACATGAGGAGATTCATCTCCTTATGCCATGTTTGTGGGCTTCAATAACAAGAGGATGTGATGCTGGTGCTATTTCCTTCTACATTAGAAGGACTTACAGATAAGTGGTACAACCAATATGCAGAAGGGCACTTCACCACCTAGGAAGCATTAAAGACTTCATTCTCACAAAAATTCTAATCAATTGAATCTTAAAAGTTGTTGATATATTCATGTAGTGATGTCTGTGAACACACTAGGACTATCGGGACACTTTTTTCCCTTTTTAGGAGGTTTCTATCCCCCATCTTGTATATAAGCCTCGAAATCTAACAAGTCACTTATCTTTGTACATTCTCTTGGATATACATTTAGTATTGTCTATTGTGCTCCAAGCTTCTTCTTCTTCCTTGTGTTGTTTGCTTGCTTTTGTATACCTCAGACTCCAACAAATGGTATAAGAGCAGGTCGTCGCTTCATCTAGGGCATTGTCAACACCCCTCTAGTCACAGTCTCAAAATCACATGAAATTTGGTGAGCATACTCAAGGAAATTAGGAGTTCAAAATAGCTTCATTATGTGGTACAAAAATCGTGATCTGAGCTCATTTCGGCCTTCGAATGCACTATCATAGTGCTTCTGTAGGCAATTTCATCTTTTTATGCCAAAGATATATACAAGTTTTGGTTCGCCTGTGTAAGAGCCTTGAAGTTTGCTATAGGTTTAGCAAAACTTGATAGGGTAGTTTTATCCAATGTTTTGAGATACAGCCATTTTTCTGCATCAATGTATTTTAGTCAATGGCCATGGATGAAAGCAGTGATGTATTCTGTATTTTGGCTACTGAGGATAAGTTCGATGGTACCAATTACCCATTATCGGCTTATATGATGCATCATGTATTGGTTGCAAAAGGACTATGGAATATTGTGCATGGTGTTGAAAAACGTCCTATTACACCTGCAAACACAATTATTGAAGGTGATGCAGATGGTGTTGAAGATGGTGATATTCTTCAAGTTCTTGTTCATGTTGCGGTTCCTGCTGCACCTACTGCAGAGAAACTTTCTTGGGATGGCAAAGATGCTCATGCACATGCATTGATAGCCTTTTTTGTCAAATGTGCCATTATTCTTCACATTTGCTCCTGCATAACAGGAAAGGATGCTTGGGATACACTTAGCACTTTATACCAGGCAAGGAATGAGGCTTGTGTTGCTTACCTCCAAAAATATTTGGAGAGTGAGCACATGAATGAAGGAGATTCCATGCATAGTTTTTTGACAAAGATCAAAAATTTGAAGGAATAGTTGATTTTTGTTGACAAAGTCTTGCCTGACAGCTCACTTGTGCAAAGGCAGAATAGGTCCATTATGCATATTGTAGATCAAGCTTTCCTAGCTAGTCAGAAGAGCAAAGGAAAATGGAGCGACATTGTCATTATTGCTTCTAGCATTTTATGTCGTGGGTTGTATAAGCTCATAGACTATGTAGAATCTATGAATGATTCAGCATGTGAAGTACATGATTCTCAAGCTATGTCAGATGTAAAGATTTGGCATGCACGCTTTGGTCATCTGAATTTTGCTAGTTTGCTATGACTGCAAAAATCTAAAACGGTGTCCTCTCTACCCAAACTTGAGACACCTCGTAAACATGTTTGTGAAGGTTGTATTTGGGCTGTTGTATACAGCTCAACAAAATGTAGTTGCTGAAAGGAAGAATAGGTCACTCATGGAGATGGCAAGGTGTATGGTCAAGAGTTAGGCTTTACCACATAGTTTCTGGCTTGAGGCTATTATGTGTGTAGCATATGTACTTAACAGGTTTCCCACTAAAGCATTGCAGTCTATCACTCCATATGAGGCTTGGCATGTTTACAAGCCATCTTTTGCTCACATGTGTGTCTTTGGTTGGCAAGCATATACATTAGTGCTTGAACAACAACATCGGAAATTGGATGATAAAGCAATGAAATGTATTTTTGTTGGGTACAGTTCTAAAAGCAAAGGCTATCATCTGTATCATCCACAGACCAAATGCATTTTGGTTAGGCGTGATGTTGTTTTTGTGGAAGATGCTATTTAGCCATTACTTTCATGTACTAAGGAGACATTGGTTAGCTCCAAAATATGTATGACACTTTGCTACCTCTTTTTATAGATGGACTATCTAGTGTTGGTCCAAATGAGGTGATTTCTTATCCTTTACAAGTTTCATGTGATGATGTAAATCGTTCCATTTCTGATGCAAATTTGCATAATGCACTTATTGATGAGAGATTTGATATTGAGGAGGCAAAAACTATGCCAAAATGGCTAGTGTAGACTTTGCGTGATAGCAAGTTAGATGCACCTCTATCATATTGTACTCATTCAGGCTCTCATAGTGCTTCTTTTGCATCATGTTGCTATGCTATGGCTACCTCTAGTCTTTGTGATGAGAATGAGGCTATTTTGTTTGATGAAGCACAAAATTTTGAGAATTGGATGAATGCTATGCAATTAGAATATGATGCTATCATGAAGAATGGTATGTAGTCTTTATGTGACTTGCCTCCTTGCAAGAAGGCCATTGGCACTAAGTGGGTATACAAGTTGAAGCATAAGCCTGATGGAACAGTTGACAGGTATAAGGCTAGGCTTGTTGTAAAGGGTTATGCTTAGGAAAGAGGCATTGATTTCGATGAGACCTTTGCTCCTAAATGTTGAATGACTACTATTCGTAGCATCTGTGCACTTGCAGCTCATCATGGTTGGAATGTACATCAATTGGACATTAAAACTACATTTCTAAATGGTGACTTGCATGAAGAAGTGTATGGTTTTTTAGCACCATGATTTTGTGCAAAAAGAGCATGAAAACCAAGTGTATAGGTTGAAAAAGGCATTATATGGTTTGAAGGAAGCAACACGTGCTTGGTATGAAAAGATATATGCCTACTTGATTGCACATGGTTTTGAGAACAGTCCAACTAAGAGCACATTATATGTTAAGCGTGTAAATGATGTGCTTTTGATCATTGTTGTCTATGTTGATGACATGCTGCTCACTAGTCCTATTGAGAAGCATATTGCTGATTTTAAGGCTGATTTGCATGCCTCATTTGAAGTTGATGGCAGAATAGCTTTGTGTCAAACAGAATATACTGACACATTATTGCAGCATTTTGGCCTTGAAGACTGCAAACCTATTACTACTCCTATGGAGATAGGTCCACAATTTAGTCTTCATGATGCTAGAGATGCATTTGATGTTGTTATCTATCAGCGCTATTGGATGCTTGATTTACTTATGCATTACTAGGCTAGATATTCGGTTTGTCGTCTCACAGATGAGCAGGTTTATTCATTGCCAAGGTGTCAAGCATTGGTAGGTGATTAAGTGCATCTTTCGCTACTTGAGTGGTACCCAGCTACTTGGATTGTTTTATCCCAAGGGGGGATCACTACCACCAGATTTGCATGCTTTTTTTTACTCTGATTGGGCTGGTTATTATGACACTTGTGTGTCCACTAGTGGTTTTTGCTTCATGTGCCTTATAGCTGATTTGGGTGTTGGTCAGTCTTCTACCACCACCATCTTCACTGACATTCAAAGCGCATTGGAAATTGCGAGGAACCAGGGAGCCTAGCAAAGAGGTAATAACTAAGTTCATGACACTTTTTATGCCACTACTTCAAATATACATAATAGAGAGGAGAATCCTCAAAATCAACCTAGATATACTAGACCTTTAATGTGTTATCATTATGGTGAATACGATCATGTTCAAAGCAAATGCTCTCTACTTGAAGGCACACTTCCCTGTTAGCATTGTCCCGACACCAAGATCATTACACAAGGGATTGTCCTCGCAATCACCCCACTTCGATCCATATGATTGTAGTTTCTCCAAAAGAAGAAGTTATGATTCCACAATCCTATGTTGTTTCATCATCTACAGTACCAATGATGACTAGGGCTAGGCAAGCAGTGACAACTCATGCAGAAGAGCAACATGGATTCAAGGAAAAAGAAGAATGCAAGAGGGCTGATTTGAAGGATCAAGTGACCATTGAAGAAGCCTACGGCAAAGTGAGGACTTCACTGAAAGATCAACCTACTCACCCTCAGGAAAATACTCAAGAGGTAAATATTGAGGAAATTTTGAAGGGAAATCACCTCAAGGTCAATTTATTCCAAGTTATAGAAATGGATGCAAAGTTGTGAAATGATCTGGTGAAATTCATACAGTTTTCTTAGCTGATCCCACCACCTAATATAGATGGGTTCATGGTGGATTTTCCCCCTACACCACTAGCAAACTATGAAAGTTCTAGATTATTTGTTTTCATAAGAAACAAAATTTTGACAGGTGTCATTGTGGATGGCAGCTTTTGCATCAATCTGATGCCTGATTTTAAAATGAAGAAAATAAATTTGAACTTCACTAAGGCAACACCTTTTACAATCACACTAGAAGATCAACATCGAGTTAGGCATCATTGAAAAGGTACTCATGAGATGCAAGGTTTTCATTTTCTCTTGGATTTTTTTTGTTATTGCCCTACCAAAGGATACGTATTATCCTCTACTCTTGGGGAGGCCTTAGTTGAGGCTAGCAAAAGCATTGCAATATTGGGGAAGAAATAGGTTATGGATTTTCACAAAGGCTAATAATCAATTGCAAATATACTCGGAGGCATCTAACATTGCCAAGGCTACTGGGCATATAGTGGGCACTCATGTAATGCCTTCTCTACCTCTTGAAGATGATAGTCTTTGGATGATGGGCGGTGTAATATGTTGCATAGTTGAAATATGGAGATAAATGAGGATTATGTAGAAGAAATAAAAGGAAGCCAAAAAGAGGTAAAATTTGATGGTTTGAACTTGAATACTAGGGAAAGAGGTAAGACAAGTGATTACATGAAACTCGATGTAGAAGCCACAATTGGGCTTCATGATGCCCAAGTTGGGCACCTCTCCATAGGATGGCCCAAGTGGGTGTCACTAGGCCCAAGTTGGCATAGCTCAAGTGGGCGAGAAGTCGCATGTAGACAAGGCAACCAATTTGGGCGCCTAATTTTTGGTAGTCAAAATGAATTTTTTGGGCAACCAATTTTCTTGCAAGATGAACATGGGTGACTAAAATTTGGCACCTCTCAAGAACTAGGGCACCTAAATTTTTGTGATTTTCATGATGGGCCACCTCATGGTAGGCACTGGCTGATAGTGGGCAAGTAGACAAGGAGCCTTCCTTGAGCCAAAAAGGGCTAATTTTCTCTGTGGAACTCACTCCTTCTCTCGAGCAAGGTGGTCACACATATTTTTTGGAGGCACCTCCAAGGAGGTAGAAACCGCCAATTGGGACACTTGAGCAGGGTGGCCAAACTTTACCTACAGGCACTACTACACTATCATGCAAGGAAGAGACGAGTAAACATGAAGAATTCAACAATTTTATGGATGTACGTTCAGAAGGTGCCAAAATGGTGCAAGCACATGAGGAGGCCATTTTGACCTTGGGATCAAAGAAGATGCTCCTGTTTCTTGATATTCCATTATATTGACAAATCAAAATCTGTATATATGTTTGGCACAAAAGGACAAAGTTGCTTACACAACCACTATGATAGTGCATTGAGAGGCCAAAATGAGCTCAAATCCAAATTTTGACACCATAGAGTGAAGGTCTTTTGAACTCCTAATCAAGAACCTGCTCTGATACCAATTGTTGGAGTTTGAGGTTTGCACAAGCACACGAACAGCACAAGGAAGAAGAATAAGCTTGGAGCACAACACAATATTGAATGAATTACCAAGCAAATGTTCGAGAATGAGTAACTAATTAGGGTTATAGGCGTATATACAAGCTCAGGGAAAAACCATTTAAAGAGGGAAAAAAGTGCCCCAACGGTCCTAAGTTTGTACCAAAATATATAACCATGATCCTACAAAATCATAGCCACTCATTGTTCTCTATCAATAGGTTGTTGGATGCTTGTTTTAGTTATGCATAATTGATCCTGATATTCAGTTTGTAATCTCTAAGATGAGTAGTTTTATGCATAGTTGAGGTGTGTCAAGCATTGGTAGGGGGTTAAGCACATCTTTCATTACTTGAGTGTTACTTGGCTACTTGGGCTATTTTATACAAAGGGGGGATCCTTGCTACCTAAGTTATTTACTCAAATTGGGCTAGTTGCTATAACACTCGTGTATCCACAAGTAGTTTTTTCTTCATTCTTGGTAGCTCATGCATATCTTGGTTGAGCAAAAAGAAGCTAATTACTGTGGCCACTTCTAACTATGAGGTTGAGTATAGGGTAGCTTTTCCAACTATTGTTGAGTGTGTATGGCTCAGATACCTTTTGGCTAATTTGGATGTTTGGTAAGTCTTCTGTCACCATCATATTTATTGACAATGAGAGCACATTGGCAATTGCAAGGAATCATCTGATCCATTCTCACACAAAGCACATTAGGGTGCACAATCATTATGTTAGGGAGAGAATCTCTATTGGAGAGATCTATTTGGCTAATGTGCCCACACAAGATAATGTTGCAAACCTTTTCACAAAGGCTCTACCTTGTAAATAATGTACTCCCAGCATCCTTGCTATTTTCCCAATCAAAAATTTTATATCCTATGATACTTAAATCATCATCATAAGAGTCAAAATAGACATGTTTAATGGTTATATATATATATATATATATGTGTGTGTGTGTGTGTGTGTGTGTGTGTATGTGTGTGTGTGTATGTGTGTGTATGTATGTATGTATGTATGTATGTATGTATGTATGTATGTATGTATGTATGTATGTATGTATGTATGTATGTATGTATGTATGTATGTATGTATGTATGTATGTGTGTGTATGTATGTGTGTGTAAGAACCTCTCTTGTTTCCATAAGATAGATAAATTTATGGATCAATGGAGATCCATTTCTTGGGACTTCTTATATTCCTAAAAGAAAAGTTCACCTTGGATATGATAGGAACAATACGATTCATGAAATAGATAACTAAACTATTTCATTTAAGTTTGTGCCTTTAGGAACTTATCTCATTTCCTAAAGATTGATTGCTTAGGTTTCCTCTTGAAAGCTACAAACGTCTTAAAAATCTTCTAAATGGAATATTTTTATCAAAGTTTCCATGTTTTCTTAGTAAGCTACATTGTTACTAGAAATGCAATCATGGAATTACTTCTATTTGATTTCCATCACTTCTTGGGATAGAATCAAGTGAGAGCGCTCACTTCAAAGGGCTCATGGAACTAGGGAAACATTTCGTAAGTTATCATCCTATTCAGATGCATGAGAAATTACACAAGCAAGTGTAAAATCTATTTCCAAACTTTACTTTATGATTCTCTAAGTATCTCCTGGACTTAGAGCCATCATAAAGCTTATAAGTTTGCAAGTACTCATGTTTTCTTGCTCATCAAGATGGCAAGAAAAATGAGTGCTTGACTTTTGATTTGTGCCTACTTTAACTAAGCAAGGCATCTAACATACTTAATGTTTTTGCTTTCATCAATCGCGTAAAAGCCAAATAAACATTATAAAACATGAAGACCTAGAGTATGCTTCCATGATAATTAAATGCAAGATACATGGAAGCAAAGAGAAAAGCAAATATTGAAATGAAAACATCAACTAGGAAAATACTTAGCTTGGATAGATAGCTACATCCTTCCATTGATATTGGGAAGAGACATACTCCATCCTCCTTAGCTTCATTAATAATAAGAAACTAATATATAGTTGCCAACTTGTTGATCATATCTATCGACATGGATAGATCTCTTCCCTCTCTGTTGGGATATGCATGTCCGATCCTTGTTGGATCTCTCCATGTGGTGAGCTAGGCTTTTGCTACCTTGTACTGCACCCAAACATAGTATAAGAGAAAGCAATGCTAAATTTTCTTCTAATATTGAGGAATCAGCATAGTTGTAAACTTGGGCCTTTTTATGATGATTGAGATCAAAGTTAGGCATCCTATAATAGCTTATGGTAGAGTACAATGTTCTTAACCATCAATGCATGATTTTGAATCCTGTTGATTCTTTTGTTAACACAAGGGTAGATCTTGAATCGAATAGTCTCGATTAGGATGTATTGGGTGGAGCAATATACAATTCTAGTTTTGACGTAAGTTTGAATCCATGCAGATGTACTTGGCATGATGGGTAAAAGAAGTCCCTGCTTTTATGTGGGCATGGGTTTGATTATTGTTTGCCCTCCATGCTTAAGACATCCTTTTTGCTACACTCTTGATCAAGAGAGCACAAGCACCTGAAATCACACACACACACACACACACACACACATATATATATATATATATATATATATATATATATATATATATATATATATATATATATATATATATATATATATATATATATATATATATATATATATATATATATATATATATATATATATATATGTGTGTGTGTGTGTGTGTGTGTGTGTGTGTGTATGTATGTATGTATTGTTGAGATATCAAGCTCAACATGTGATGATCCAGGATGACACGTATTACTTTTGCATTTCTCGGACATGTATAGTGGTCATGCCGATATATGTCAAGGACAACTCATTGAGCTTTATTAGATTTATCTACCGAGAGTGATGGCACATTTGTTTCTTGCTAGCTCACTCATTCACGGGCATTAGCTTTTTTCTTATGTAGTGGTCTTTATATATTGCAATAGTTGTATTCTTTTTTTAGTTCATTCTTGTACATTCCTTTTTATGTAATAGGAGAAGAAGAAGAAGATCATTCTTCCTTGCCTCAATCTGTGTGTGTACTTCTCTTTGATTGTGAAAGTGTGTGTGTCAGCTCTCTTCCTTATCTCCTTCCTTGTGACATGGTAACAGAGCCACTGTGGCTGTAGAGAGCTCATGGAGAAGGCCGACGATGTAGAGTACGCGAGAAGGCATGGAGAAAGCACGATTCACAAACGACCTCAGATTGCAATGAAAATTGACGTGAAGGTAGATCGAAGTTTTGGAGCCATCTCAACCTCCATTTCGAGCCCGCAAGGTGGGGCCTAGAGAAAAGCCAGGTCAATTTCGAAAACTTTAACTTGGGATGTGTACTTCGACAACACTCATATATTCCAAATCTAGAATTTCAAGAAATTTTGTAGACTGTTGATACACGAAATCTATGTTTTTATGAGATCGAACTGTCACATCATAGTGCGACAGTGTTCAAGCAAAAGTGCTGCTTGTAGTGTTTTGCAATGTTGTGAATAGCTACAGAAATGGCAAACACAAATGGAATGAGTCAGCTTATGAGCGATAAGCAGGACAAAGATGACTTACATGATTGGAGATTCAGAATGACGAATTTCTTGTGGGAAAAGGCTACTGGAAGAACATCGAAGGAGAGAACGAAAATGCTCCGCAGTTACCAGAGAGGAATCGAAATGCGGTGTCATAGAGATATTCATCTCTGCTCTTATGTCTTGATCAAACTCTCAATTAATTATTAAAGGATAAAAGAAATACTGATGGACATCATCTACATTTGGAGCATTGATTACTAGAAGCAACTGGAGTCAATACCGAGAGTGCACCAACAGGATTATTATCTTGATTTCCACACCTTGAGAAGCATAGCATGACCCTGCATATGGAGGCCATATAACTATTCGTCATGCTAGTTGAAAAGGAATTTTCTACTCTTGCAGTGATCCACATCTTTCTCTTGTGAGTCGGATTGTGGAATGCACACTTCTTGTGGCAGATTTGCACTACGAGTCCAACTTGTTTAGAACATGATTCAAGCTTAATTAGAGAAGAGCTACCTAAACCGGTGGAATGTTGTATTCAACAATAAGCAAATGGCAAAGTTGATTCAATGGGTGATTCTACTATATTTTTTTCCCTGAATGATTGGAAGAAACCTTCAGCTGAAATAGGTCCGACTAACTTATCTGCCAACAATATAATAGATAAAGATGCAAAAGGCTCGATGGCTGCTGTCATTCTTTTGGATACCTAACTAATGGAGGAGCGTTCTTTTTTATGCAAGTTTACGAGTTTTAATGCACATTTTTTGAGAAAAAAAAAGAGTGGCCTGGCTGTGTTGCCGTATGACTCTATATGGACAGGAGGAGGCGCATGGGGGGGTCTTTGCGGATGATTAGAGGAGAAGACAGAGCGCTATTTTGAGGAAAGAGGGATGCCAGTGATGGAGAGAATTGGAGAATACTGTAGCTGATGGAGACAAGCAATTGGGGGAAACCAGGCAACAATCCCGACAGCTTCAGAATTATGTATGCCCGCTTCATCTGTGTCGAAAAGAGTTATTTTGTCCCAGAGGAGCTCTAACATAGCGTGGGATCCGTGAATTGCTGGGAGTAGAAGCGGAAACATTCGCACTTGCCTTGCCATCAAGATCAATGTTTTCTGATCCATGATTCGTGTGCAGATTAGCATCTCCATGTGCCGAGAAAACTAGATTGGGAAAGACATAACCACGACAACGAGGACATCTGGTGTTCAAGCCAACGTACTGTGCATCGATTTTTTTTCATACTTGTCATATCCAGTACTAAGCATTGCTCGGGAAGGAGAAAAGGCTGTTGCGGCGGTCTGAAGCTGACAGATTGATGATATGGGTTGACAGATTGATGATGTGGGTTGACGACAAATTTATGACGGAGGAGAAGTTCCTGATCTTGAGATGAATATTTACCTACGGTTAAAGCTCTGTAAGAGTTTCTCTGTGTGCAACTTTTCAACCTCTGCGCGAGAAAACAAAAATGTTTACTGACAATGATGATTGTTTATATGGTTTGATTAACTGTCATGAAGCTTTATGCACGTCAAATTTTAATGACCGATTCTGTGAAACAGAAACTGATGAGAACAAATTGATTGGCACTGAATGTGACATCCGAAAAACATTTTCCGATCTTTTTACTACAGTTCTGGCGGCATTCTATTAGATCATATTCTCAGATTATGATTTTCTTTTTATTGCGTTTGATATAGATATTTCCAAATCTCGACGGAATGCAATATGGGCGCCATCGTTGTTAAGATTTTGGCGCAATTCTTCGAAATCCGAATGCATCTGCGTTATTCTATTGATGCCATGCGTTCTTTGATCGTGATTAAGATATGTCATGAACTTCCTGATTAAGATTCTATACTTTGTTCCAAGCCGCTTGGTTGGGTGGTTGAGCCTTTCTTCTCTTGAGGCGGGGGCGGGGGTTCAACTCCCACCGGCAACATGTACGAGACATGTTATCATGGAAACCTTGTATCTTGTGGCTAATGTACCACCGTTTACTCTTCTTCGCGGTAGATATGACCACAGTCTAACCCATCTATGTAAACCCCTGTTCTTGTTGGATAAGGGGGGTCCCATGGGTACTATGCCCTTCATTGTACAGTTGCAATTTCAAAGTTAAAGTCTCGAGGAGTAGGCCTCGGCTGAACCTCCATTTTAAAAAAATAAATTAATTAATTAAAAAAAGATTCTATACTTTAAATCATGTTTCAAAAATCACTCATCCATTCATGAATGTTGAAAGCGATATTATGCTTTCCTAAAAAATTGCATTGTTTTTTTTCGTCATATGTAAAAAGCACACCAAAGTGGCAACATTATTATATGTGTACAACATCACATGATGAATACAATGTCTGTTGGTGTTTCAAAATCGAATGATAATGTCTGATATGTTGATTCAGGTGCTTCAAATCACATGATCAGTCATGCGGAATGGTTTAGTACTTTGTAGAAATTGCCAGTTCCTGGATATGTTGAAAGAGGTGATAACACATCATACCCTATCGAGCATACAAGAAACATAGCATTGTCCATGGAGGATGGGAGGGTAAAACATCTTGCTGATGTGCTGCTCGAAATATAACAAAGAATCTCGTTTCTGTTGGACAAATGGTTGACCAGGGATTACAAGTCAGGTTCAATGCTGACGGGTTATATGTAGAAGAATACAAATGGGATGGAAGATTGATTGCCAAAGGAAACAAAGTGGGTAGGATGTTCACCTTAAATGTGAAAATTCCTGAAACAAATGAAGCCATGTTTGCAAAAGGTGGAGGAGTCATTGTTGATATAGAGATCTTGCACAAACGGATTGGACATGCAGCAAAAATTGATGCAGTCAAAGGATTTTGTCCATGGACTACCAAATTTCAAGGTTGCAAAGATGCAAAAGGTATGTGCAACATGTCAATTTGGAAAACATTCAAGAGCATCATTTCCGCATGACAAGCATGTTAGTGAGAACATACTAGAAACAGTACATATAGATATTCGGGGTCCTACAAAGACCACATCTATGGGCGGTTGCAAGTTTTATGTTACTTTCATTGATGACCATACACAAAAAGTATGGGTATATTTCATGAAAGAGAAGATGGTGTTGCTGAACACAAAAATAGACATATTGCAAAAATAACAAGAGCCTTGATGGTAGAGAACAATATGCCTCATTGTTATTGGGCAGAAGATGTTCATACTGGTGTATACATCATGAATAGAACTCCGACTACTGTTGTACATCAAGTTACACCTGAAGAAAAGTTTACAGGTAAAAATCCAAAATTATCACATCTGAAAGTTGTTGGTTGTATTGCATATGTACATGTTCCAGATGATTTGAGGACGAAGCTTGACCCAAAAGCAGAAAAATATTTCTTCATTGGATACTCCCTTGAGCAAAAGGGATATAAATCTTATACCCCACTCACACGACAGGTGAAGGTGAGCAGAGATGTGGTATTTTATGAAATGTCAAGCTTCTATGCAGATTCCAAAGAAGGACTAAATCTTGAACCAAATGAAAAAGAAAATGCTGAAAAATCAAGTGCAAAATCTCAAGTTTTGAGTGGATCGGATGCATCACCAAGCAATAGTTCCAACTCAAATCCATGGAGTGGAAGATTGCATGGAAATTTCAGTCCAGCAAATTCATCAAATACATCCAAGAAAGGTAAAGAAAAGCTTTCAACTGGTTATAAAACATGTGCAGGTTTTGAAGATCTTGATGGAGATTCAAGCAGTTCATAAAAGAGTCTTGATGAGGAACTTGAATTGCTCTATGTGAAGACTCCAGGAGTAAGAAAGACACATGCAGATGATACAAGGAGAAGTGACCTAGGACCAAGAAGATCTTGGAGGATGCGGTATAAGTGCAACGATTGACATATGATAGTTACATGGCTCCTCATTGTGCCTACATGACAAGTAATACAAGATGTTGAACCTTCTTGTATTGAAGATGCAATTGGAAATGCAGATTGGGAAAAAGATATGGATGAGGAGATGGTTGCACTTTATGGAAATGATACATGGAAGCTGGTCCCATTGCCACAAGGAAAGAAACCCATAGGCTGCAAGTGGGTTTACAAGGTAAAGCACAATGTTCATGGTAGCATAAGCAGGTATAAAGCATGTTTGGTAGCAAAAGGATGTGCAAAAACTTATGGCATTGATTATGAGGAAACATTCAGCTCTGTAGCTAAAATGTCTACTATCAGAAAACTTATTGCATTAGCTACAACAAAAAGGTGGACTTTTCATCAGATGGATATAAAGAATGTTTTTCTACATGGTGAGTTATAGGAAGAAGTATACATGGACCAGCCACAAGGATATGAAGATTAAAAGCATCCTGAACATGTTTGCAAGTTGCAAAAGCCTTTGTATGGGCTGAAGCAAGCTCCTCGTGCATGGCATGCAAGGATTGTTGATTACTTAACCACAATTGGGTTTTCTATGTGTAATGTAGATCATTCACTATATGCAAAGAAGGATGATGATGGCATCACAATTGTGGCTATTTATGTTGATGACTTGATTGTAGTGGTGATAATCAAGAAAGCATTAAAGAGGTAAAGCAACTTCTTATGCAGGAATTTGACATGAAAGCTTGGTGTGTTGCGCTACTTCTTGGGCATTGAGTTCATACATACAAAAACAAGTATATGGATGTCGCAAAGGCAGTATGCCTTGAAAATATGCTGCAAAAGTACGGTATGGCTGATTGTAAGCCAATTTCTATGCCATTAGATCAGAATTTGAAGTTGGATACTACACCAGGTGAAGCACTGGAAAATGCTACTATGTACAAGAAAATTATGGGAAGTATTATATATCTCACAATTACAAGGCCTGATCTAAGCTATATTGTTGGACTTGAAAGTGAGTTTATGCAGGTTCCCAGGAAGCCATATTTGGATGCTCTGAGGTGCACTCTACGTTATGTGAGTGCGACTTTGGATTATGCATTGTTTTATGAAGTTGGTATAGATTTGCAGGTTCATGGATACACCAATGCAAATTGGGTTGGTAGTATTCTAGATAGAAGATCTACTAGTGGCTTTCTATTCTCACTTGGAGATGCAGCTATTACATTGAGCAACAAGAAGCAACCCACTGTTGCTTTGTCAAGTACAGAGGTTAAGTATAGAGGTGCTACAATGGTAGCATGTGAGGTATCATGGCTAGAGATGCTACTTGCAAATTTAGGTGTGGAAATGCAAAAGCCTATCACCATCTATTGTGATAATCTTAGCAGCATACAACTAGCAAGGAACCCTTTTTTTCATGCTAGAACAAAGCATATTGAGGTACATTATCACTTCATCAGAGAGAAGGTATTAGCAGGTGATATTGATCTTGTTTATGTGAGAACAAATGAGCAGGTTGCTAATATCTTCACTAAAGCACTTGGAGCAAAGAAGCTGAAGAAGTTTTGTAAGATGCTTGGATTAGAGGACATGGTGCTGAGCTTGAGAGGGAGTGTTGAGATATCAAGCTCAACATGTGATGATCCAGGATGACACGTATTACTTTTTCATTTCTCTGACATGTATAGTGGTCACGCCGGTATATGTCAGGGATACTTCATTAAGCTTTATTAGATTTATCTAGCGAGAGTGATGGCATATTTGTTTCTTGCCAGCTCACTCATTCATGGACATTAGGTTTTTTCTTATGTACTGGTCTTTATATATTGCAATAGTTGTATTCTTTTTTTAGGTCATTATTGTACATTCCTTTTTACGTAATAGGAGAAGAAGAGGATCGTTCTTTCTTGCCTCAATCTGTGTGTGTGCTTCTCTTTGATTGTGAGAGTGTGTGTGAGCTCTCTTCCTTATCTCCTTCCTCGTGACATGTATGTATGTATGTATGTATGCATGTATGTATGTATGTATGCATGTATGTATGTATGTATGTATGTATGTATGTATGTATGTATGTATGTATGTATGTATGTATGTATGTATGTATGTATGTATGTATGTATGTATGTATGTATGTATGTATGTATGTATGTATGTATGTATGCATGTATGTATGTATTGTTAGCCCGGATTGGATCTCTATGTAATTTTATTTTCTATATTTGCACGCACTGAAAAGGCATGGCGAAAAGATGTAACCCTCTTTTGAGTAATGAAAAGGCAAGCACGACGTTCTTCGGCCAGTAGGAATCGCCATACTGTCTATCTGGGCGATAGCGTTGGAGATGTTGTGTTGCAGATTTTGAAGAACTCTGAGTACTGTGTTTGATTATTAGGTTTCAGTAAGTAATTGTTAATTACCATATATTGCGATTAATCTTAACAGTTTTGTGTGAATCCGTAAGTGCTTGATACGCATGGTAGACGTATTGTGCAGTGATAAGTGTTGAATCGGAAAGTAGTTAGTTGTTAATTGAATGATTGAATTGGGGAAATTAAAGAAAGGGCCTCTGTACGATCAGACCCCTGTCCATCCCAAGAACCCAGAAACAAGATTAAAAGGGCTTAACTGGAAGCACTTTTAACACTGGCACCGTCTGTGGGAACTGGTGTAGTTGTTTGCACAGAAGATTAAAGATTGACAAAGAATTCTTTGATATATGCTGGTATCACGCTCCGGTGAATCATACCCCAAATACCGCAGAGATCAACATCCCTAGGCAGTTCCAAACTTAGGAACACCCCCTGGTGGTAGAAGTACAGGACAGTTAACTCCAATTGCAGAAGGTTTGGTACAGTCAGTCAGTGGTGATTCCAGTGCTAGTTCGGTAGCACATGACGAGATTCCGATGAATTCCGGTGCGAGCTCGGTACCTTTTGGAGAACGTACGGTGATTTCTGGTTGTATAGAGATGCAATGCGGAGTCAGTTCCGCACTATCTGGATAGAATTCAGTCATTTTCGATGATAGGTCCGCGTTATTGGGTGAGAATGTTTCCGGTGATAGTGTAGCCTGGTCCGGTGAGAATTCAATGGATTTCGGTGGAAGTTCGGTATCACTTGGTGGCAATTTGAAATGAGTTATGCAGTGTTGAACCACCCACCAGATCCGGCATATAAGGCCATAGTGTTTCAGGCCACACTGGTTAATGAAGCAGCGAGGTGGCTGATAGAATACGATATTAATCATTTTGGTAATTATGACGATGTGAAGGACGCATTCCTGCAGAGGTTTTGCTTGAAGAAGAACCCTGCAGAAAATTTTGACTATTTGCAAAACAATCTACAGAAACCACACCAGAGTGTCCAGGAATATGCGACACTGTTCAGAACTCACCTGCGGCAGCTTCCAATGACGCATGCCAACCTGCCAGACGATGTCATAACACAATGGTTTATCAACGAATTGAATCCACAGTTAAAACAGATTATGATCATTTGATGTGTGGGCGGAATGACATTGGATGCTTTCATTGCAATGGCCTTACAGTTGGAGCACAAGGTTGGAGGATTTATAGAGGATCTCGAATGGTTGAAAGCAAGTAAGAACGTGATCGAGGATCCGTCCAAACAAGTGTACTGTACTAAGTGTAAGAATCCCGGTCACACTAGTTCCACATGTGCTCTCAACCAAATGTATTGTGCCATTTGTAACACGTCAGGGCACTTAACAGAAACCTGTGCATACAATGCAAAGGTGCAGAGTAGAGCGGCAGTAAATGCCATAATATAGGAGCAGGGGTAGCCAGCCAACCATTACGTGCCACCACAGTTGCGGACCAACTAGCAGCAGGGATACAAGAACTATCGAGGTCTGCGAAGTAACAATTTCAATCAAAATCGATGGCAAGCGGGTAAATCGACTGAAGGCACCTCTCTCCCACCCCCTCGATGTCATTTCTGCGGTGAGGTTGGGCATATTCATAGATTTTGTAAAGAAGCCGTAGAGTATGACAAAAGAAAAAAGGAAAGACAAAATCCGATGACAAATATGGTTTATATTTCCTCGGTTGGTTCACAAGCAGCCGTAGTACAGACAAGATCGGGAAAACAGTTGCAACCAGCAGCTGAAGTTTTCGAGCCCAGGATTCGTGAGCAATAGTGGATTTTTACAAAGGCCAATCAATGGACAACTAAGGATCTGACGGTGTTCCCTGGCCCAGTTCCAGTAACTCAGCGTCCTCTGCCAAATGCAAGACTGAATGCACAGAATTCTGCCCCGGCAACATCAGAATCACAACGAGAGTCGGTGATGACCACAGCACAAACAGACAAGGTATGGGACGTTATATCTAAGTCTTCAATCACACTTCCTCTAGGATAGTTGCTCGCCCTAGTTCCTAGTGTACGACAGCAATTCCAACAGCAGGTCAGCCCCGGATCTTCATGTACTCCGGCAACTGTGACCATACAACCTGAGATGGATTCTACGGTGGATCATATGGTACCGTTGATCACCGTTTGGTATAAAAACCAGAAGATCACACAAGTTTTAATTGATGGAGGATCTAGAGTGAATATTGCAATAGCTGCACTCTGTAAGAAATTGGGTTGGACCCAAATTGAACCAGTGCAGTTCTTTGTGCAAATGGCGGACCAATCCAGAGTCCATCCGGTTGGACTAGTGCGTAATATTCCTATAACCCTACACATTTAAAATGACTTTTGTAGTCCTAGAGTTACCTGAATCTAGCCTTGACTACAACTTACTCTTCGATCGACCATGGCTAAAGCAAGCCAAGGTCGTGCAGGATTGGTCAGCTCAAGAGTTAATTTTTAAAAATAATCACCGAAAATATGTTGTTGCATTGGACGCTATGCAACCTTGTGATCTACACGCACGCCCATATGTAGCAGAGCCAGTCCATATGTTGGATGGGGCTATCTGATGATGAGGAGGAGGCTTTCCTCAAGACAAATAAGGATCTCATTGCATTAGGTACTGTCGACTTACACTGAGTAGCAGCAGCTTGTACAGTCCTACCATTGACCGGGGAAGCAGAAGTAGATGCCGACATAACTATGGATGAATCGACATTACAACAATTGTTGCAGCCAGATGATGACTTGGCAAAGCCTCGGCACTTCTATGTACCGGAGGATCAGCTAGTAACATACAATTTGGGTGACACGGTCAACTCGAGACCAGTAAAATTAAGGCAGGATTAGCAAAAAAATTCCAAGACGATTTGGTGCGACTCCTACGCGAATTCTTAGATGTCTTCGCTTGGGATTATAGAGACATGAAAGCTCTTGACCCACAAATTTATCAACATAGCGTGGTGTTGAAACCGGATGTGAGACCCATCAAACAACCTAGTTACAGGATGAATCCTAACTATGCGGCACAGGTTAAGGTTGAACTTGATCGTTCGTTGAAGGTGGGATTTATTGTGCCAATTGAGCATGACGAGTGGATCTCGCCAATAGTGATAGTGCCTAAGAAAAATAAACAATTATGCATTTGTGTCGACTATCGGAAGCTTAACGCAGCCATCGTATCGGATCCGTTTCCTCTTCCTTTTCTAGATACGATGCTCGATGAGGTAGCATGCCACGAAATGTATTCTTTCCTGGATGGCTATAGTGGATACAATCAAGTGAGGATGGCAGAACAGGATATACCGAAGACGGCATTCATCACCAACTGGGGCATCTATGCATGCACCGTAATGTGGTTCGGTTTGCGGAACGCCCCGAGTACATTCCAATGATGTATGCAGGAAGTGTTCTCACCTTACCTGACAACATTTATGCAAGTCTATTTGGATGATTTTTCATTATTTGGTGATACTTCGGTGCACCTGTATCATTTCTTCGATCTTGCAACTGCTCCTGATTGGGAACTTCCATTCCATGTATTTGTGGATGTGTCAGACATAGCGATTGGCAATGTGCTAATGCAACAAACCAACAAATGGTTTCGACCCCTGTACTATGCGAGCCACAAATTAGCTCCTGCAGAGAGAAATTACTCCGTGACAGAACGAGAGTGTTTTGGTCTGGTATACTCTGTTAAGAAGTTTCGGCATTACTTGCTGGGATGAAGATTCACTTTCCATGTGGATCATGCCGCCTTGGTGTATTTGGTTCGCCAACAACACTTAGGCAGTAGACTGGCAAGATGGATGTTACTATTACAGGAGTTTGATTATGAAGTTATTCATCGACCAGGTACGGCACATGTCTTGGCGGACTTTTTATCTCGTCTGGATTCTGGTGAGACTCCGATAAGTGTCGATGACACGACGCCGGCTATTTATGTAATCGAGGTAGCTCCTGAAGAATCTGCAGAACTTCTTGTTGCCCCTGCATACTATGATACAATAATGACTTTTCTTACTGATGGTTGTCTCCCTCCTAATACTCCTGCTACTCTGCGCCAAAAAATGGTAGTCTACAATCGACGATTCCGGTTGATTGTAGGGCAACTGTATTACATAGATCCGACTGGTGTCTTGCTCAGATGTATCCCTCCCCATGAATCAGTATCCGTTATTGCCATGGCTCACTCTTCACCCACTAGAGGACACTTCGCAGCTGACGCAGCTGATCTCACTCAGCACAAAATCTTGCAAAGTGGGCTATGGTGGCCTACAATGTACCGAGATGCTGTTAAATTTGTGCAGTAGTGTGATGTCTGTCAACAATCTGGAAAGCCCTTGCAGCGACATTTCTTTCCTCTCCAACATGTCCTGCCTCTTGAACCCTTTCAGATGTGGGGTTTAGACTTCATTGGCCCAATTACATCCCCTTGACCCTCACCAACAACTGCCATATTTTGACTTGTACAGACTATGCCACTAGGTGGGCGGAAGCTTGGGCTCTACGTTCTGCCACAACTGTTTGGTGGCCAAATGTTTGATGAAGGATGTTTTCCCTCGATATGGATTACCTCTGGAGATAGTGACGGACCAAGGTACACATTTTGCAAATACCTTAATGCAAGTGCTGACTCAGACTTTCCAGATTATGCATAAATTTAGCTCATCTTACTATCCACGTGCGAATGGTCTTGCTGAGAGCACTAATAAGACTCTACTGAATATCCTCTAGAAACTGATCTTGGAGTGTCCGGAACGATGGGACCAACTCTTACCTTCCGTTTTGTGGGCTTACCGAACCACGTATAAAGTGGCTACCGAAACGACTCCGTTTAAACTTGCTTATGGATTGGAAGCTATTATGCCAATGGAAGAGGTGGTGTCAAGCCTGCGTGTAGCCTTATCCTAGAAATTGCTGCCGGAAGAATCTTTTCCATTCCAGTTAGATGTTCTCAGATCATTGGATGAACAACGCTTGGAAAGCTTCATGATTCTTCAAGAAGTTCAGCTACGCTAAGCCCATACTCATGATCGCTTTTTAAAAACCCCTGTATTTACGATTGACCAACTCGTTTTATTCTATAATGCTAAAGCCAATAGATCTGCCGAAAAATTTAAGGTATGGTGGTTCGGTCCATACCAGATTGCTAAACAAGTGGGACCCGCAACTTTTCGGTTCGCAACTTTAACAGGTGTCCTTCCCAAAGCGATTAATGGCTCCAAGCTCCACCCCTATCACCCGCCCTCTACTAACTCATGAGGTGTACTCGGTATTTTTCCTCTTTTTCGCTTGTCACATGATTTTCTTGTCTACCCCTCATGTTTTGGTTGACCCACTGCCGTAATCCTTTTGTTTTGCTGATCTAATCATGATTAATAGATGCCTCTATGTCGTTGCTTCTGTTCATGCATGCACGTCACCATTATGAAGGATATATTTCCAATACTGAGTTATGATTAGGGTTCTTGCCGCCTAATTTTCCCCGTGCTCTTACTTAATCCCATTTCTTTCACGATTGTGTTTGTGTGTTTGCGACCATTGTGTACTCTGTGCCTTCGTTTATCACTGTGTGCGCCATGGAAGCTCTGGCTAACATAGCAACCTTCCATGCAGGTCTCACTCCAGATGTGAGTGAGTACTTACATGTTCGGGGATTGTTGGCCTTCGCTGAATTGCCTTGGCATTCAGTGGAGTGTCACCCCTTCCATGCGTAGATCATTTTTGCCATCGCCGCCATGCCTGCTACAGAGCAGTGTTGGCCAGTAACATGTTTAAACCCCCGTGTCATAGTTACTCTAAACACGATCACGGAGGGCTTCTGTCTCCCTCATGAAGGTTTGGAGAATGGACTGCTCCTTCCTCTTGCCACCATGAAGGAATTGTTTCCACGGCACTCATCTAATGAGTTTGCCATTCTCTGCCGACCCAACCCAGAGCGTACCACTTTGCAATTCCTTGTTGCAGTGTTAAACCTGCAAAAATGCACATATGGTATTTCCAGGCCTTTCTACTCAATGATCGATACTGCCTCCCAAGAACCCGTCAATTTCACATCCTCTTTCTTATGGCGCATTCACCGTGAATGTTTGGCCGTTACAAAGCAAATCGCCAAGAACGAGATTCCGTGCACTCGACTACCACAGTTGCTCTCCCTTCTTCTTCCGGTGGTACAAGCAGTGCAACCACCTCCAACGACTATCATGCTTCTGCACGAGGAGTCTACACAGATAATGGAGGAGAACGATGATGAAGACCTGCTTCATTTTTTTCACCGCAAGTGCAGACGCGTTAGTCCATCTAAAAGCCAGGTACAGGGCTCCAATGTGGGTCAACAAGTTGAAGTTTTCCATGATACCGCCACCTCCTTACAAGTCGAGTCCGTCCCCTCTTCTTCTCTCAAGTAGCCGGATCAAGATGCTATCATGGAAGATGTAGCTGAAGTCTCATCACGGGAGAAATCTCATCAACCAGATGCTGAGGCTGTGAAGGAGATAGCGGACACTACTGGGGTTACGAACTGTCAATGTCCTTCGTCACCAACCGCTGACGTCCAAGCAAATGCAGTCACAGTCCAAGCAAATGCAGTCACGGTCCAAGCAGATGCAGTCACGCATCTGAATGGAAATGCAATGGAAGTGACCGAACTCGCCTCGTCAGTACCTTTGATTGAGACTAGAATCGTTTTGGTACCCCCCGCCCTTGTCCCTCTTCCTCCCTCAACTACCATTCCTGATCCTGTTGAAGTTCTTCTTGGTGCGCCTTCCACTGCTCTTTGTGCGGCATCCGCCCCTCTTCTCTCATCTCCTGATTACTCTCCACCTTCCTCACCTCATCTGATCTCGGCCTCATCATCACAGCCCCCTCCTCTCCCCCCCCCCCCCAGCAGTCATGTTCACGGAACTAGCATCTATGGGCCAGCTTTTAATCCAATTTTCCAAGCAATTGCCCCTCCAGATGAAGATAGCAACTCAGAACATTAAGCAGGAGTTGCAGAGTAAGGTTGACTTGCTTGAAGCAGATATTGCTCCGCTCCAAGAAGAAGCACTAGCGGTCAAAGCAGAGAATCATGCATTGCAGATTCAGCTCCAGCAACTCCAAGAACGGTCACGACAATATGATTGCTCAACGAGACACCGCAATTGCTGAATTGAATGCGACGAATGTCCTCCTTGCTGCTCGTGCTGAAGAAATTGTTCAATTGAAACAAATGGTGACTGACAAAGAAGATGCTCGTGTTGCACTGGGAAATCTGCTGGAGGAAACACGTGTGGATCTTGCTGTGGTAGAGCGGAAAGGACAGAAAATGGCAGATCTGGCTGTGCAAACACTACAGAGTTAAAGCAAGTGTCAGCAGAACTTTTTCAGAAAAATCGTGATCTGGAAGCAGAGTATGGTCGGACTATACAGCTAAAGAAAGAGATGGAAGCGATTAAACAAGAGCAAGTGTCAGCAGAAAAATCGTGATCTGGAAGCAGAGTATGGTCGGACTATACAGCTAAAGAAAGAGATGGAAGCGATTAAACAAGAGCGAGAAGCTTATTATAAGACGATGCAGTTTCAAGCTGAGGAGCTAGAACGACGCGAAAAGCAATTAGGTGTTTAAACGGACCGGCTTTCACGAATTGATGCAGAAATAAATGAAATGAAGCTGAGAAGAGATGCTGCCCTCGCCAATGAATTCTATCTTCAGGAAGCATTTTTGCAGACGTAAATAGAATCGCTAATGAGTCAAGTTATTGCTGCCAGTTCTGTTCGAACTGATGCCCAACTTATTGAGCCTACCATTTTGAAGGATATGTTAGATTTTGTAAAACAAAAGATTACCCGAACATTTAAATTAGCTCGCACTTTGTATATCCAGGGCATCATTGATGAGCCTTAATTGTAAATTTCATTTTTGGGTTCGAGTCCACTGTGCGTGCCAGTGTTAGCCGCCGGATTGGATCTCTATGTTATTTTATTTTCTATATTCGCACGCACTAAAAAGGGGTGGCGAAAAGATGTAACCTCTTTTGAGTAATGAAAAGGCAAGCACGGCGTTCTTCGGCCAGTAGGAATCGCCAGACTGTGTCTGGGTGATAGTGCTGGAGATGTTGTGTTGCATATTTTGAAGAACTCTGAGTATTGTGCTTGATTATTAAGTTTCAGTAACTAATCGTTAATTACCATACATTGCGATTAATCTTAACAGTTCTGTGCGAATCCGTAAGGGCTTGATACGCATGGTAGACATATTGTGCAGTGATAAGTGTTGAATCGGAAAGTAGTTAGTTGTTAATTGAATGATTGAATTGGGGAAATTAAAGAACGGGCCTATGTATTATCAGACCCTTATCCATCCCAAGAACCCAGAAACGAGATTAAAAGGGCTTAACCAAAAGGACTTTTAACAGTATGTGTGTGTGTATGTTTGTGTTAAATGTCAGCCACATCTAGAAAAGAACGTGGTAGATCTTGTGGTTAAAGCATGTGCATTGGCAGGAGGATGTCATGGGTTGGAAACCGGTTCTAGTGCTCGATGGATTGTAACAAAATTCTTTTTTTGCTAAGCCACGTGCAACGCTAGCAGACAATTGGAGCTTGAAAAGCAATTCCTTTTGTTGCAAGAATCCACAGAGAGAGATCAGTCTACCCACGTGGAGAAAAAAGATAACAATCAAGAGAACCATCTTGCATAAGATAGAAGCTCATGATGAAGATGATGGGACCACCAAGGTCACCATGGGACCTTGCCTTGTGCTCTGATACCAATGCTAGAAACTAATGATTATGATCACTATGTGCTATATACGTTACTCTCCTCCCAACCATATGCCTCTATATATAGCTCTCTCCAAGGAACTACTTACTAGGGTAGTTGGATACTAACCATCCAAGTGTCGGCCATGTAACTACATATGCACCAAGTGTCCTAGTTAACTGAAGTTAACTCAAGTGGATGCTTTGAAAAGGCTCTAGAGCTCTTTTAGCAAAACTCTCTCCCAACGTTCCCCATGGGGATTGAACCCAAGACCTCCTTTGTAACACCCTTAAGACTTAAACACTAGGCTAAGTGGATCACTTCTTTACCTTGTATGCTAGTCTAGTCTCGAGATCTTTGGTCATACACATGAGTGACCAAATGGTGTCCGATTTCATATCTATCTCAACCAGCCAGACCGTTGGATCATAGAATTTACTTTATTACATCGAGCAATCTATGTAGGCCTATCAAATATATAAAGTAGCCTCACCAATATATGTAGGCCACATATGGAGATAGAAAGATAAAAGAGTTGGATGTGTGACATAGAAAAGTAGACCACATTGGCTTTCAAAAGCTCAAGGATGTATAGAGAAAGAGCTTGGAAGGAGGCCTATTCAATCGGAACCTAAATGTTGTATGAACTTGGCATGACTCATTCACATTGATGTTTGGGTCCCAACTAGGGAACCATCACTTGTTGGAAATAGGTATTTTGATACTTTGATTGATTATTATTCAAGGAAATTTTAGTTACATTGCATTATAAACAAATGAGACAAGTTTTATTGCTTCAAAATACCCAGAGCATATTTTGAGGAGATATGCAAGCTCATGAAAACTTCAAGGTTAGATGGGTAGTGGGGGAATGCTTCTCCCATGAATTCTTTGAATTTGTAGAGGTAAGTGGTATCAAAATACAATTTAATTGCAGATACATGCCTAGATAGAATCGGTTGATGGAGAGAAAGAATAGTTATATAACAAAGATAACAAAAATTACACTCAAAGATGAACACATCACATTGTTTTTGAGAAGATGGTGCATATATAACCACATTGCACATACGTGTGTATCACTTAAATCTTGAAGAAGCATGGAGTTGAAAAAAACCTTGCACGTCTCACCTTATAATCTTTGGATGCATGTTGTGTGTATATGCCTCAAGAGTTAATGTCAAAGCTAGCTGATAAATGTCAAAATTGTATCTTCTTGGATTAATCTATGGATCAAAGAAGGTACGTATGTTACAACCCAATTGACAAGTCTTCTAGACAAGTAGTAATGTGTTTTTTGATGAGCTAAAGCCTTTATATGCATGTGCATGTTCATTGAAAATTGAAGAGATTTAAGAGTTAGATTGATTGTGTCCAACAATGCTAAGTCAAGTGGGTGAGTCATTATCCACCCTTGAGGGGAGAGTGATTTCAAGTCCTCTTGGCTGCACTCATAGGACACTCTTGATCATATGATATACTAAGATGTTAAGATAGCCCCCTTTGAGAATTGTTGGCCTTTGGCCACTCTTGGTGGACAATGTTTGTGGTGACAAAGATCGCACTCATTGTGATAGGGTCGATTTCAATTCATTGTACCCTTGTTTGTGTGGGATTTGGAGACTCCCATGAGTATTTTGACCCTTTACATTGTAGTTCCAATCAATTCTAGCTATCAGGAAGAGTAGCTCACAAGCTTGAACTTCCTTTCAAAAAAAAAAGAGAATGGAGTCCAAGAATGCATGCATCTAAGTGGGCCAAGTAGCCTATCTACCACAAAGGCACCTTCAGCATGGAGTGGAAGACTTAGGGAAGAGGAAACAACTTTGAACAAAGCAAAGTCAAAGTCAAAACTAAGGTTGGAATTGAATAAGAAACCCATGTGGATGAAAGCACTTATAAATGAGAATTCATAAGAAATACAAACCCTTGGGCATGAAATGAAAAATGACAAAGAAGACAACCACATCTTAGGAAAGTGAAAGGAACTCTACAAGAATAAGGTATCCAATACAGAAACTAACATTATGATAGTTATATTTAAAGACATTATGCATACAGGATTTAGGTAATCAAGGACAAGAACCCACAACCTATGAGTGTGAATTGGAAGGAGTGGAAAGAAGAAATGAAGCAAGGGATCAAAGGACTTGAAGAAAATCCGAATTGAAACTTGGTATCAAAGCAAGAGGAACGACAATGATAGTTAATAAGTGGGTCTATATAAAAAAATGGATGGTTCATTTGCTAGATACAAAATTAGACTGATAGTCAAGGGTATTTCCAAGTCTTATGGATAACCATTGTTATAGCTAAGATGTCAACAAATAGGACTTCAATTATAGTGATGACATCTAGGAAATGGAGTTTGTCATTTGGATGTGAAGAATGCTTTCCTTAATGTTGAGTTTGAAAGGTTTTATACTGAATGTCCCTTAGAGTTTGCTGATTAGAGGAAGTAGGGATTACTGGATTGTTTATCAAGTTTTAGACAGAGCAAAAGCTTTGTAGATCCATTAGAAGCAAGGAGACAAGGTGGTATATATACACATCTACATAGATGATTTGACTAACAGTAGTGATATTATAAGGATCAAATATATCAAAGTAAATCTAGAGAAGGAATTCAAGGTTTGTCATCTTGAAACATTAAAGTATTTCTTAGGAATAGAGATAATCTATGTAGATTACTGTATTTTCTTTGATTCAAAGGAAATACTTGTTGGATTTACTATATAAGTTTGGTAAAAGTGGATGAATGCCACTTGAGCAACTTGTAAATCTCAAACATAATTGATCAGCAATCTATGCTACCATCACCAGGTATAATTGTGCATGGATAGGAGTGCGTTTTTGAATTTTCACATGCAATCCATTTTGAAAATATTCTAAAGATAAAAGTTATCACATGCTAGTAGCTTCGATTTCTTTCCACGTATATTTTCTAAAACAGGGAAAAAATCATTAATCCTAACTAATGGTTAGAAAAATTAGACAATGATGTGTTCATAGTAACATTATTGACCATTGGTTCAATCATTATAAGATTCTTGTACTTTAATTTATGCAATGACAATAGATTGTCGTGATATGTTTAAAGTATTCTAGTAACATCGAAAGATTGACCAATGATAGTAATTTTTGTTTCAAACTCAAGAATGGGAATACATATTATCGAACTTTCATAATGGAATGGGAAACCAGATCCTAAAGAAGATATTTATCCTTTAGTTTGATACTCAAGAAATGAACACAACTAAAGCAATAAAGCTTCTGAATATTATCTAAAAGTCTAGAATTCCTTTAAACATCCTTCCAACAGTGCAAAAGATTCGAAGATGAATCATTTTATCATGTTTTTGATTCCTCAGAAGGAATCTCAAGTATTGGAAGAATAAACTACTCCCTAGTGGTGAGAATGGAATTCTTCAAACTAGTTAGATAGCAAGTACTTCCCAAGAAGTCCCAAACCATCGATAGTGGTAATTAAAGTCCAATGGTTGATATGACCTAGCGGTGTATCAATCTTGATGAGATTCTTAGCTTTAGAATCTAAAAGGCATTAGCATATGCTTGGACTTGAGTTGAGGGAAAGATCTCTAGAACCCCATGGGTAAGTGAAGACACTTTCTACAGTTCAAGAGATCTTAATGATAAAGACTAAGTATTTATTCTTATCACGAGGTCAACAAGATTTGATCAAGCTTGGCAAGGTTTGTCCAAGAAATTGCGATTGGAACTACTCTAAAGTTTGCCCAAGTATTGGAAATAAAATTCCTTTTAGGAATTTTTCATCCAAGTTCCACTTATCCAATGGAAAGTGTGAAGAGAGTAAGTTGTTCCAAGTCTGAAAAGATTAAAATGTTCCAAGTATGTAGTCTACAACCGTGATGGCAGTAATTAAGTTTGTGGAATTAAGTTTGTGGAAGGTATAATGTAATGTTTGCCTATCCTTAAAGGGATTTCTTAAAGGTGAAATCCAAAAGCATGCGCAGATGCTTAGACTTAAGTGGTAGAGAGATTCTTGTAAAGTCCTTGAGGTAGCTACTTAATGCTTTAGTAAGAAAGGAATCCAAAGACAAGAAGTGAAAAACTCTTGTCACTATAAATTGGTTAAGTTTAACCAATCATACTTGAATTTGAGAAATTCAAAAACTTGGAATTATAAATGTTTTTCTTTCGAAAACCCTAGCAAAGAAGTTGGATCTTCTATACAAAGGTTTTCAAGCTTTCAAGGTAAAAGCACGAGATCGTAAAACGGTTGTGTGAAGGAATCAAAACCTAGAAAATCTAGTTAGAGGTAATGCCTGAAACTTCAAAATTATTTTAAAGAATTGAAGTGAGAAGGTACTTTATAAAGATATGTTTAGATTTTAGGATACATATCACTCACACATCAATGTGAATATAAAATAGTGTGGTATGGACACCAGATTTCATACGCAAATTGATGTAGGAAAGATGGTATGGAACATCAGACCGTGGGATGATAAGGGATGATAATTATCTTTTAGTTCTAGAATGAATCTTGAAGTAAGATTTGATCCTCAAGGGAGTTAAAACTTAAAATGATAAGTTTAAATTCAAGGAGGATAAAAAGTATGATCTTTTAAGAAATTTCAAGATCAAATACATTAGAAGATCACGGAGTAATCAACTTCCATGACCTTCTTTATAATTCAAATATAGCAAAACTTGTTCTTATTTGAATTATGAAACACTTCAAGATAAAGTGTTATTGATTCAAAAATATTTGATAAATTTATGAAGAAGTCAAAATTTGACTGTGAACTGATCCTTTCAATTAGGGAATAGACTGACTAAGTCAAGCAACAAGTTCCTAGTGTAACTCGACAAATTCAATCTTGACTCAAAGAAATGCATGAGAATTGCATTTCAAGTAAACAGTCATAAAGAGATTGAATGAAAGAAATATTGACTTAGTCTCACTATTTTGAGTAAAACTCGTCAACAAAACCTCAGTGTGTCGACACACTAATGTTGGATATCACACTAGTATCTTGTGGTTGGATGATGTTTTAGACTTACTTTATGAACCTTTTTAAGAATCCAATTTCTTTCTCTTATAAATTTTCTAAAAACTGCTTCAATACCTTGTTGAAACAAATCTTTGAGTAGTTAAAACCTTGAGTCATCTAGAATTTGACTCATCACAAGTTTATGTACCTTAGAAGTTTGAATTGGTTGTACAGAGTCTTAGTTCTTTCTTTCTGCTTCTGAATCTTTTGGATTTGACTCAAATACGCTATCTGATTCTTTTCATGAAAGTCTAGGGTTAATCGGTTGGAACCATGTAACTAAATTAAACATCTCATATAGATGTTTTGTAGAAGAACCCTTTCAATCTTCAAATGCTAAGTCTAAGTTGACTTATTCATTTGAGTTTGCTTCAAGCTATCTAGCATAACTCTAATGACTTTCTAGAGTTCAGTACACTCTAGAGCAGAGAAGTTAGGAATCGCTCATCAGATTGACAATTCCCAAGAACTTTTAGCTACAGTCTTTTGAGAAAAGTTTCCTAAAGTGGAAAATTTTTCATTTTGGATTTGACTCAGTCAAGTTATAGTACAGTTGACCAAATGTAAATGGAAAATTTTCTCTTGCATTTTACAAAGGATTTTTCAAGCCCATTAGGACAAGGTAGTCCTCTAAACAAGTGAAAATTTCAAGTAAATCTTGGTTGAGAGTACATCATTGTATAAACATCCAAGTTTGATGCTTGTGCCAACTAGACTTCTAGTTTTCCAAATCAAATCCAAAGTTCTCAAAAGTTTGTGACTACCTTAGTTACTACGTTCATGCTCTAGTCATGCACATAATTGAACTAGTAATTGGAAACCATCCATTTCACATGTTTGTGCCCATATTGCACCTAGTAAAACAGTGAATTGGTGAGGGATGTTTTTATATCCACCTTTACTATTCATTCACTACTTTGTACTTTGACCAGTGTATCAAAGTGCAAAGCTAGATGGTGTTTTGAATCATTTGGACAGGGATCTCACCACAGAGATGAAACATGTTCTTCCAATTTTAGAACATGAAGGCTCAAGGGTTGCCCACAGTATTTATATAACTCTATTATTTAGGACAAAAATGTTTTCCAAGGGTGTGTTGACTAAAGATCTTGAAACTAGACTTACGTAGAAGGTCATATGCTCTTCTAGACAAATGATCCACTTAGCCTAGAGGTTAAGTCTCAAGGGCATGAAGGATGGGGTCTTGGGTTCAACCCCCATAGGGACCATGGGGAGAGAGTTTTGCCCAAAGAGCTCTAGAGCCTTTTAGAAGCATCCACTTCAGTTAACTTCAATTAACTAGGACACTTAGCACATATGTAGTTACATAGCCAACACTTGGATGGTTACTATCCACCTACCCTAGTAGGCAGTCCCTTGGAGAGAGCTATATATAGAGGCATATGGATGGGAGGAGAGTCGCCTCTCTAGCATGTGGTGATCATAATCATTAGTTTGTAGCAATTGAGGTTATTTTAAATATTTGATGGACATACTACCTTCTTTTCTTCCCTTTGCTATGAGCTTGAAACCTTCCTTTGGACCCTCAACAAAGCATACACCATTGACTCCAACCTAGTATCCTTTCTCAACCATTTTCGTTATTGAAATAAAGCTTTTGGTGATGATAAAGTCACTCAATGTCTCTTATAAGCTTCTTGTGCTTTGACTTTCATCCAAGTTGATATGTTCCACATGTTGGTTAGCATGCATTGAGTTATCACTCGTTTGTACATATCCTTTATAGCTTGGGATCTACAAATTATCAAATAGTTCCTTTATACATGCCATATGGTTACTTAGGCACTGTCTACATATCACGCATCATCACTTGACTTGTATCCTATCCATGTCTCATGGCCAACAAGCATTGCCTTGACTTAATAAAATATTAGCATAGTTAGTTACCCCTTATAATTATTGTTGCATATCTAATTTTCTTGCATTTGTGCTATATGAGAATATTCAATTGCAAAATAACTTAACTAACTACATACAAAGCATCCATTTACAATATGTTGACCTTTTCCTTCAGATCTTTTATCTCTACCTTTGCCCCTTGCTCTTCAACTTGTTTGAGGTGCACTCTTTTTTATTATGTCCTCCTTAATTGATCGAAGACCTATTTCTCTAGTTCCAGCTTTCCCTTTCTCTACTTGCATACAACTATTCCCTTGGCTACCCTTAGTTTTGCTACCACCAAGACCTATTTCCTCCTTGATTGTCTGAAGATTTACCTCTCTTTCTCCACCTTTATTTTGTCTCTTCCTCTACTTGAAAGCAATGTTTCTCTTGGCTATCCTTGGTTTCGCTACCACCAAGGCTTATTTCTTTTGTCACCATAATGTGATTAATTTATCAAAATATGGTAACATGTCCTTATATGTTGAGGTTGTGAGGGTCCTCCATTAAGCATCATGCCTAAGACCATTGATGGTGTATGCTACCAAGTCTTTATCATCTACGACACAACTAGACACTAGTGCAATTTTTGTTGATTTCTTAACCTTTACAATATAGTGTGTTATACCTTGTAATAGACTTTTCCTAAGAATATTGAAGGTATTCTTGAGATGGATATTTCTAGCCTTAGTGAATGTGGAATATAGCCTCTCAAAGCACTTCCATACTTTCTTAGACATGTTTAGGTCTTGTATATGCCCTATGGTCAAGTTCCTTTCATTCCACTCTCACTACTCCTTAACCGTTAGTTGGATTTTATGCATCTATGGTAGGATTTATATATGAACCTAAGATAAGTCGCCATAAGCCTTTTCCCATCTACAATATTGAGACATCTTGTTATCTTTTTCAAGAGGTCATTTTTTAATATAGTCTTTTGTGAAATAGAAGTCTATTGTTCTTGTCTCCATGCGTGTGTGCTCTACTCTTCATGTTCGTGAGCTTGTGAATGTAGAAAAGTTCTCTACTCCCTCCTTCCTCTTGATAGCTATCATCTTCTAATGCTTTAAGTATTGAATACAATCTCCTATGATCATATAACAAAAACCTTACAAAACCTTGAAACACTTTTGCTTCTAAGAAGCTAGGCTCTAATACCATGCAAGAACATCCAACCCAAACTTTGATACCATGAAAGAAATGATGAACACGAGAGAAAACAAGAGGCAAGAAACCAAGAGATAAATATGACTAACATATGGATTTAACCCTCTTGCATGAATCTTAAGAGCTTCACTGATGATCTAGGCTGGTTGACTAAAAAATCAACTGTTTTTTTATGATCATTTACTATGATGCCATCCTTTGTAATGGTCTCCATCATGATGCTTTCTTAAGTCATCCCATTGTGATATATCCTCTTCTACGGTGGACTTCACTTTGATCCACATCAACGCATCCTTTGCCTCCAACTCTTCCTCTTTGATTCCATTACGTCCTTGAAGCCACCTCCTAGGCGTGGTAGCTTGTCCTACTCTCACCTTAGGTTGAGAGTGTTCACCAATGCTTTGTATACTGATGAAGGAACAAACTCCAAAGTCCCTCCTTACATGTGAAGCAAGGGCTTAATCCACACAAAAAACGATCTCTAGCATTAAGCTATGGTCAAGATCCAATGGCAGAAAACTAAGACCAAAATAGAATTGTTGTCTTTTATTCCTAACCCTCCATTTCAGTTGATCCTTATCCAAGACTAACCCAAACTGTCTAGATTATAGGCTACTATGTAAATACACCAATAATCTAGCTGCTACTGTGTAGGATTATAATAGCAGCTTCTAGAGACGAGCATTCAAATGAGTAGATCCCAAAAATTCAACATTCTCAAATCTATCTATACATATCCACAAAAAAATGACCATGAGTAATGCATGCAACTCCTGAGTCCAAAACTCATTGTGGTGTTATCTTTGACTCGATCATTGACGCCCTTCATGTCATCCATAACTCTGAGCACTTGGCTATAATGTTACGAAGCTCAACGTTTGTTGAATCGTTATCAAGTCCCCAGATGGAAACCCTGAACAGGGTTTCATCTCACTCGAAATAAACATGGGTCAATTTCAACAATTACAATAAAACAACAACGCATACACTTGTCTACACCAATTTATACCACACTCTCAATGCAGATGGCCCTCGTCGCTAATTTATTTTTATGCACGTGCCTCCATAGATACATTCAAATTTATTTAGCAGTCCTGCATAATCTAAAAAACCCATAAACTATCTCACTAAGCCAAAGATATGATAGTAATAATAACAATAAAAACATTGAAAAATGATAAAACTAAGAAGCACAATCATGGAAGTCGATGCACTTAGAAACAGCCGCAACATGGAATAAATGCATCTGCCTTCTTATCATTCTTATCGATGACTCCTCAATCCTCTTGGACGTTTTACAACAATAAAAATGATGTAAACAGCCAAGTGATAGATAAAAACTAGTTCACATATCACACGCATTGATAGCCATCCAGCTGTCAAAGTGATTCCTACATCCTTAGGAGCAGAAGTGATAAGATTTGCATGCATCTGCCTTGAGATCGGTTTTATTCATGCAGATGATGCGTCAGTTCTGACTGATACGAACAGTTCCTAAGCAAAAGGTGCATAAACCAGCAAATATCCAATAGATGCGACTGCTTAATCCAGAACGGATGTCCATTAGCATTCACCTGCTCGGAGCAGTTCATACATCCAAAACCCTTAACGTACTTGAGTAACAAATAATTGCCATCCTGATTGATTGCAGGTGAGTTTACCATATAAAGCCGATATACAAGCTTACATGTCCAATTTCGCAAAAGACCTCCATTGACAAACTCAGTGAGAGAGTACATAAAAGAATTACAACTGCATGGCGAATAAAGAGTGAAAGGAAGACAGCCGACAAGCTGGTAAGGAGCCATCTTTTCTTTCTGTATTCATGTGAGCATGATCCCCACCGCCCTTTCCGTCTCTTGCTAATCTTAGGTGCAGCGAAATCATTCTGTAATAATCATTCTTGTATTACATAAGTCACGAAGTCTTCGATACTTCTCCAAAGCAACCAGGAGAAATCAGGTACATCTGCAGCCTGATAAATCGATCAACTTCGGCAGCCAAGGTAGAACATACAGGAATCCCCTCAACAAGACACATTATTGCATATAGCGACTTGACTAGGGGCTTGAATTCATTATACTGTTGTTATCCATCCCTATTGTGCATGCCATGATAGGCATCTTTGAACAAGGTTGTGCAGAGCAACCAATTCAGCATAAAACGCTCTTACAATCTGATGATTGAAGCTTTTGCATTCTCAGGCCACTGGTGTGCCTGATCGTTTTGCACTGGATTTACAAGCAAATCAGTGAAAGTACCACCATACATGCCTTTGGCAAGCCTGCCCGGGTTTATACATAGTGTCTTAGAATTTTCTTGACCCTCCACAGATGAAGATAATACCTGCCATGCCAAAATCGGCATGAGATTACAGCATATATCACCCATAATATACTGAAGGCATTCTTAAATCCTTGTCAATATTACTTCACAAGAAATGCAGTGATAATGCAGAGGATGCAGGGCATCCATTCAAAAAGTAAGACCCTTACAATATAATAATCATATAAATTGCTTACTTTCACAAAAGGAGACAGGTCCGAGGGTGTTATGAAAATATCCAGATGTGTTAACTGCAATGACTCAGGAGACCGAGAGAGGTCAAGAGGCAAACCACTAGCTGCTGGATAAAGAGGATAAAAACTGCATGCCCAAGCACAACAGGATATAAAACAAAAACTGGCAAAGAAACTCCATGCAGAAAGCCTAAGAGGTGAGGAGAACATTTACCTATGTTGACTGATTATGTGAGATGCTAGCCTTGCCAATCGATCACTTGAGACACCAGCAGGAACACGGGAAGCTTCTTCGCTGCTCAAATGGCGCAACACATCAACTGTACAGCATCCAATTGCCAACTGCACCAATAATGCATGACATTACTCGCATGTACAGCTGGAAAAAACTAAACCCCATGTCCACCTCGTTCCAAGAATTTATCCAGTCTGAGAGCAAATAGACACTCTGGGCGGTCCACATATAGGAAGCACTATTCCACCACTATTAGCTGGTTTTGATTGATAAGATATCAGTTGAATCTAATGCACGATTCATTATGGTATAAACAAATGATCTGAGATAATGCAGCCCTTCAGCGTGCTATTCTACTTTCGAGCTACATATTGAAAGGAGAACTAAAAGGGTGATGATTCAAACGATCAACGCAACATTCTCACACAGCGATAGCAATAACTAGTCGAATATTATTATATCAGACTAAGATATTGCCAAGATAAATGAAGAATACTATGTTTGTTCTGAATTTCGTGAAAAATGTCACTGTAGATTAATGCAAACACAAAAATCATCAAGAGAGAAAAGAATTCAGATGTCGATTTTATACCTCATTAAGAGCAAAAACTCCTGGATTGCCCAATAATGTGACCTAAGTCAGCAGGCAGACTGTTATGCGTGGAATGCAACATAAGAGCGCAATGGACACTTGCATATCTTATATATCATAGTTACCTGATGCTCGGGATCTTTCAATCCTTTGATTGCAAACGGAGACTACAGATTCAAGGGAGACGAATCAGATTAGAAAGCATCTATTTGCAAAAAAGCTCAGACTGATATGTCACCTGAGGAAATACAAATTCATGATGACAATCTCGTGTAGATGGCATCAAAACTACCCTTGCTCCAGTTCCCATTTGTTCGCAGTACTCCTCTATCTAGTTAGAGGACATTTCAGACTTGAGTAAAAGGACTCGCTGAAAAGCTCCGGACCTTTAAATACATAGCTATAGAACCACACAATTTAGAAGCACTATATATACCCTGACTACCACTTCTTCTGCAAATATCTCTTCAAATGTTCTATCCACAGTTCCTTGCTTGATCTGAGGGTGCTCAGAATCAATAAACGGACCCATCTATAGAGACAGATCACAGCATAAGTTAGTGACTAGTAGCTTCCATCCACACAAAACTAAAAATTTCTGGGAAAAGGAAAAACATAGACCAATAGTAAAAGATTTGGCTGTTTCTTCCGAGCAAAGTCTAGAAGATCCACGAGAGGTTCATATGAAAGGTTATCACTTGTCGTAAAAGGACCTGTTGCAATTACCTGCACCAAGTATGCAAAATTATATGACATGGACATGATGCCTTCAACATGCAAAAGCAAGAAAAAGAAGATGCATACCATAGACAATGGATTAACAGATATCTTCTTTGGAAGAGGCTGAGTGCTTCCATCAAGCACTTGACGTTTGGGTTCCCGTTCATGAGACTTAAAAAGATCTTCACTAAGAGGCATTGGAATTGAATCCACTATGCGTGAAGCCACCAAACAATGGCCACTCAGATTATGTCCATCAACTCCTATAATCTACAAAGCAAGTATCGAAGCACTTTTTTTTCATTCTATACTTCAGATAAAGCATATGAACGAAAGTTGCAACTAGCTACAAACCTGACCAGGAAAAAGAGAGAATCGACCTAACATGTGAAGATCCAGGCGAACCCTATGCCCACTTGAAAATTCAACACTAAAATAAAAGGAAAACAAACTCAAAACCCAATACGTCCACAGGGCACAATTACATCATTAACCACATTCTTCCTGACGATCTACGAAATTATTACCTTCCTTGTAAAAGCACGGACTTATCATTCAGGTGCCCCTCCCCATCACAACAGACCATCCCTATCACAAAAGTCCGCTCCTGCAGGAGTGAATAATGATTTATTGTCAGTTTCCAGTATAATTACTGCTACATAAGGGTACAAGCAACAATGACACCGACCTGGGATGCCACAGATACTTGATTATCTACTGCCACCCCCTCATTTTTAGCAACAATCATGGCGAAGTCCTTGATCCTCTTCTCCAAGACATTGAACTTCAACAAAGAGCAATATAAAGGCTCGTGTTAAATGAATAAACTGCTCAATTGGAATATCGTTGAATCCGATAGATCTGCACTGCAATGAATCAAAACTCGTGCAGATGCAAATTACCTTGGCCTCAATACGGTCAAACATGAATCTCTTCTCAGGCTTCACTCCCATATGTATGACTTGCAAATCTGAATACTCAATGGGACGCAGTCGTCTTACAACATCATCTTCAGAGATGACCTCAAGAGGTTCATTGATGACCGGATCCGGCAGGTCTTTATTTAGAACAAACTGTACCTTGAATTTACTGGACCTTTGACTGAAAGGCGTAGCAGGACTACCATTCTCGAGGCGAGATTTAAACTTATGAGAGGGCATATTTACTGAGCCAGGTGTTCTAGAGCCACTGAATGCATCATTACTATCCATACGTGACATTAAAGACTTTGAGGCGTCATTGCTTTCTCTTATTTTCGTGGGTGTCTTTGCTGAGTTGAAATGTTCTTCGTTCTCACCATTTTCAGTATTTAACAACCTGAAAAGAAACAGTTTGCATTTCTCAGGTAGAACAAAGCAACAAATGAAAGGGAGAACTTATTTCCTTTATATGCAATACATGTCAACATCGTCTCTTGAATAGAAATGAAAATCAGTTTCCTTTCTCTGAAAGGCCTGCCGTTGCTCTTTTTGCAAAAACTGCCGGAAAGCATCTAATTGAGATCCTAGGACCTTCCCTCCATCGAGCCTCCTGAATCAAGAAAGGTAAGAGATTGAAAATCAGACAGCGGACTTCCGCTTGTCCCGAAAACAACTAAGAAACTAGAAACCTTTGACCGTTTCTTCATTCAGACAAAAACAGAGAGAACACTCCATCCTCTAAACTTCAAATAAAAATGATAACTCTCTAAAACCTCATGTTATATTGCCCAAGGGTGTTATTGTATCATAGCAAGCAGCAAAAGCATAAACTTAGCGCAGTAATGTAAAACTGATAAAACCTTGCAGCTAAGAAGATTAATGTGATCTTGCATAGTAATAGATAGCGTAGCTGAATACATATGAGTGCCCTGCATCTATTCTACATCTATTCTAGATAAGACTTTCTTTGTCAAAGACAATTCTGTTCTTCACGGGGGAGTAAGGAGTGTGTTCTTAATCCCCTCAAACTGGATTTCTATCCGACCTGATGAAGTGCTTACAATGATTACCTTATAGCATTGAATCATATGCGTCTATAAGGGGTAGTTCTTTCAATGAGCACATGAGAGAATGGCAGCATAGTAACATGGAGACAGGATGCATCTCAGGGATAAGACGCAGACATAAGAGGTTGCAAGGATAAGAACCAGGACTAGATCAAAAAACCACTGATTTTTTTTCATATGTTTGAAATGTAAACAACTTATATGATTGCATATATATCCTAGCATACAATTGAAATGTAAGCCACGATGGATAGTGGAATGGACAAAAAACTATGATTCTTGACCAAAACACGAGATATGGCTCCCACCTAGAACAACGTGTGTGCTTCACTGTACGTGTGTAAGCTCATGCATTCGGTAAAGAAATGTTCATGTTCCATGATCTTGAAGCTGATATAAAAGAGTAAATTCATAATTATGACATAAACAAGGATTTAGTTGAGCTGCTATGTCTAATGACGAGCGTGTTAACTGGTGAGTTCTGAAGTTCGTAAGGCAAGCTATGTTTTGTAATCAGCCTCTTTAATGTATGCAAGACAACCTTCTCAAAAGAAGCTTGTAATATGGGTTGGAGATTCATCGCCAGGGCGCCCCCCCAGTATAGGTATAAGTATCCCAAGTTTTTCCAGGGTCCCCTACAACCCACACGTTTGTGCGTTAGAGTAAGACATCTAGAGCTCTTTGAAGCCTTGGGAAGGAGTTCTCAGGTTACTTCGGATGACGATCAAATGGCCAGCCATAAGAAATAGAGAACAAGCACCGTCAGTTTTCATTGCGACGGGAACACGCTACGGAACCTATGTGTCGAGACTGACTTTCTCAATTCAACATCTGTGCCATTTTCAATTATGACATCAAGTGCATGTGAATAGACGTCCATCAAGCAAGGAAGGCCCCTTCAGCTTCTCTAACGTGACACTGAAAATACAACTTTGTCTAGTAACAAGTACATGGGACGTATAATTTTGGAGAATACAAATTAGAGAAACGGTGAGCTGTTACTTTTCCTCTTGAAGCGTTCAGTCTCAAACGACGATTTCTATTTCTCACAATCTGAAAGATTGGAAGGCTTGAAACAAAGCGAAGGGAATCGCATCATGGTGCTTATCTAATTAACCAGAATTCAGGCTTCAGCTTTACTTTTGTAGTTCGCCTAGACTTTAGGACTTCCCCTGAGAAACGAGGAGCTTACTGTTGTACACAAGATGCCATGAGAAATTAAACACCTACATAGACACTATTCTCTTCGAAGATCTGACTAAAGGTTTTGCTAATTAATGCTAGGTTCAGCATAAAAATATATGAATTGAAACAGTAACAGACATTCTGATGAGAGGCACGCGATAAGCTGTCAACTAGGAGATTCCCCAAGACAGTTAAACTGGGAACTAAATGAGCCATTGTTCTTTTACCATGAGAAAACAAAGTAATTTTATCCAATCCAAGTAAAGCACCTTTGAAATGTCACAGTATTCTTCTCATCAGCATTAGCTGTTCGATTCAGATTGACAATTAAACTTACGAGTTCAGATAAAAAAGCTCCCAGTATGAAACAAGCTCCGTAGGTTTGAGATCCAAGCTAGCACACAGAGATGCACCTGCGAATAGAATACCACGATTAGGAGAGACGTAAGACCACGGGAGATCGCAGCAATCAAGCGCATAGACGAAGGTATCATGGTACAGTCCCTAAACCAGTCGAGCTTCTATCGAAATGCTATGAACACGCCATGTAGTAAAAGAAATTGGATGTCGTGAGGAGACCAACCATAAACCTCTACAAAATGGGTATAGAATAGACGAAATTAAGAGTGAGAATCGCATACATTGCTTAGCGACTTCTTCATCTTCTACAGTGAAGTTGTTACTCGCGAATTCTTCGACGAGCTCCTTCTCCATCATTGCAGTGAAATTACCTTGCTGCCGCGCAAGGCGCTCCAAAATTCCTTGATCGATTGCTATGGACACGAAACTTCTGAATCAGAGAAACAGGCGATGAAAATCCGCTTCTCTATTTGGCGGGAAAATGAAAGAGAGCAATAGAAGTTCACACGGAACCACGGCATTTGCTGCTGATGATGTTAGGGTGGTTTCACATAGGGAGTGGAACGAACATAGAGAATGTTTAAATTTTATTTGAAAATGATAAAAAAATAAAAAGTTCCTTTGTCCATCTCTTCACCCGCAGGACGAGTGCGGTGAGATACTCAAAGCCCCGGACACGACACTGGAATATGCAGACTTGGAACCCAAAGGTCTCAGTGGGACTTGGCACATTTTTTAAGTGTGCCCTTTTTGTGAAGCGACAAGGAAAGAAAATTATATTAATGAAAGGTTACAATGAGAAGACCATCATGAACCTCTCTTTAGTGTAGAGTTTAAGGAGGGACTCCCTCCATTTCATATAATGAAAGCTATACAAGAAAGAGAGAATAGGGATATTCTCATTAGGAACATCCCTTGTAGCCTTAAGAGACATAAGACCAAGAAAGAGAGAATAGGGATATTCTCATTAGGAACATCCCTTATAGCCTCAAGACACATAACACCATACATATACAAAGCTTTCTTAAGAGAGTACATTAGGTCCTTCCTCACAAAGTTATAGTGTAACAAATTTCTGCTGATTCAGAAATGTAAGAGTATATTACCTCTCCATTTTGAATGAGTATGTGAGGGACAATGAACACAATAAAATGTTTACATTATAAATGTTTGGATCAATTGCAATGTAATTTCCACAAAAAACAAATAGAATTCAGCGCGCTTAGACATTATGGAAGGGGGAGTTCAAACATTCTTGAGAGGAATGTTGTGTGAGTTGATAGTTAAGTGATTTGAGGCCCTTCTGCAGACATCCACATGGAACATAAGAAATGGCAAAGAGTTGTCCACATGTCATAGGTGAGTTGTCTAGGCGCTCACCTCTTGAGGTGGAGGTTGTGTGTTCAATCTCTATGGGTTGTTGGACATGTATGGGGTAGTGTGTCTAGTCTACTCTTGTAATGCCTTCGATCCATTGAAACTAGATATCTCTAGGCAACCCTTTCCTTGTGATGCTTCGATAATTTAACCACTGCTTTGTGGGATACGAGGGGTCCCATGGGTACTATGACCTTCACTTGTATAGTTGTTCTTTCAATATATTCAAGCCCAAAGAGATTAAGCTTCAGTCGAAGTTGCGTAAAGGAAATGATCATGTTATAAAGAATTGTCCAAAATTGGTTGCTAAAGAGGAAAGGAAGAAAGAGGCTCAAATGGTTGTTGCAAAAGCCTCTACACCCAAAAGAGATTCTGCTAATCTTGTGGAGAATGAAGAATGGGCATTTACCACTGTTTGCAATTATGACCCATCTTCTCATGAACAGTGTATGTATGCAGTAGACTCAGATGTTTGGTACTTTGATAGTGGGGCAACCCAACATATTACCTTGTAGCACAATTTATTCACTTCACTCTAGCCTGCCCCTATAGGGAATACTATCACATGTCTGCAGTAGACTCAGATGTTTGGTACTTTGATAGTGGGGTAACCAAACATATTACCTCGTAGCACAATTTATTCACTTCACTCGAGCCTTCCCCTACAGGGAACACTGTCACATGTGCCAAGAACTCCTCTTGTCCTGTCATGGGAGTTGATAAGATCATTCTAACTACTGTTGATGGTAGTTCTTTTACATTGTCGAATGCTTTATTTGTGCCAAGGATCAAGAAGAATATTTATCAGTTTCAGCTTTAGTCAAGATTGGATTGGTTGTGAAAATTGTTAATGAGAGATGTAAAGTTCATGATCTATCAAATGGTGATGTCATTATTGGTTCTTGCATTTTATGTTGTGGGCTATATAAGCCCATAGAATATGAAAAATCTATGAATGATTCAGCATGTGCAGTACATGATTCTCAGGCTATGTCAGGTGCAAAGCTTTGGCATGCATGCTTTGGTCATCTCAATTTCGCTAGTTTGATATGCCTGCAAAAATCTGAAATGGTGTCCTCTCTACCCAAACTTGAGGAACCTGGTAAACATGTTTGTGAAGGCTGTATTTTGGGCAAAATGCAGTGTTCCTCGTTCCCAAAAGATGGTTCAGTTCGAGCTACTCAGTAATTGCACCTTATGCACAGTGATGTTTGTGGTCCTATGCAGACACCCTCTTTTGGAAATTATCTTTACTTCGTGACTTTTATCGATGATTTTTCCAAGCATGCATGGGTATATCCATTGAAAGCAAAGTCCAAAGTTTTTATGTGCTTCAAACAGTTTCTGGTTTGGTTGAAAATCTCTCAGCATGTAAAATGGGAACCCTCCGTTCTGATCGAGGGAGGAAATATATGTCTTCTGATTTTATGCATTTATGGTTGAATGTGTGATAAAACATTAGTGTACAGTGTTGTATACACCTCAATAGAATGGAGTTGTTGAATGAAAGAACAGGTCACTCATGGAGATGGCGAGGTGTATGGTCAAGAGTCAGGCTTTACCACATAGTTTCTGGCTTGAGGTTGTTATGTGTGCATCATATATACTTAACAAGTGTCCCACTAGAGCATTGCAGTCTATCACTCCATATGAGGCTTGCATGGTTGCACTCCATCTGTTGCTCACCTACATGTTTTTGGTTGTTTGGAATATGCATTAATGCCTAAACAACAACATAGGAAATTGGATGATAAAGCAGTGAAATGATTTTTTGTTGGGTACAGTTTTGAAAGCAAAGGCTATTGTCTGTATCGTCCACAAACCTAATGCATTTTGGTTAGTCGTAATGTTATTTTTGTGCAAGATGCTATTCAGCCATTACTTTCATGTATTAAGGAGACATCAGTTAGCTCCAAAGACATGTATGACACTTTGTTGCCTCTTTTTATAGGTGGACACTCTAGTGTTGGTCCTAATGAGGCAACTTCTCAGCCTTTACAAGTTTCATGTAATGATGCAGATCATTCCATTTTTTATGCAGATTTACATGATGCACTTGTTGATGAGAGAGCTTATATTGAGGAGGCAAAAACTATGCCAAAATGGCTGGTGCATACTTTGCATGACAGTGAATTAGATGCATCAAGTGTGCAAGTTGAAAAAGGCATTATATGGTTTGAAGCAAGCACCACGTGCTTGGTATGAAAAGATACATGCCTACCTGATTGCACGTAGTTTTGAGAATAGCCAAATAGAGAGCACCTTATATGTTAAGCATGCTAATGATGTGCTTTTGATCATTGTTGTGTATGTTAATGACATGCTGCTTACTGGTCCTCATGAGAAGCATATTGCTGATTTTAAGGCTGATTTGCATGCCTCATTTGAGATGTCAAATTTGGGGCAATTGCATCATTATTTGAGCATTCAGTTCATGCAAGTTGATGGTGGAATAGCTTTGTGTCAAACAAAAAATATTGACACATTATTGCAATGTTTTGGCCTTGAAGACTGCAAACCTATTGCCACTCCTATGGAGAAAATTTTACGATTGAGTATTCATGATGCTAGAGATGCATTTGATGATGTTCTCTATTAGCAGGCTCTTGGATGCTTGATTTACTTATGCATTTCTCGGCCAGATATTCAGTTTGCTATCTCACAAATGAGCAGGTTTATGCATTGCC
Source organism: Ceratopteris richardii (assembly GCA_020310875.1). NCBI lineage: Eukaryota > Viridiplantae > Streptophyta > Polypodiopsida > Polypodiales > Pteridaceae > Ceratopteris > Ceratopteris richardii. The sequence goes on along the minus strand of CM035438.1, from coordinate 121,766,266 downwards.
TAGGTGTCAAGCATTGGCAGGTAGTTAAGCGCATCTTTCACTACTTGAATGGTACTCGGCTACTTTGATTGTTTTATCACAAGGGGGGATCACGACCGCTAGATTTACAGGATTTTTCTAACTCTGACTGGGTTGGTTGTTATGACACTCGTGTGTGTTGGAAGTGAGGTAGGCCCTTAGGCTCATGTCACAGGTCCATGGTTCCATAGTTCCAATCATATGTACAACATTAATTCCAGCAATCTTCCATATTGACAAAACATGAACATACCACAACTTAATCATACAGATGATGAGACAAAGATAGAGAAAGAATAGACGTCATGTGTAAGGTGTTACGTAAGCCATCACTTACTCATAGTATCATATATACCAATGTTCAATGTACAATGTGGGAGCAAAATTCTCAACCATTCTATGTGATGAGAAATAGATGAATGAGTGAATGTACAATGTAACAAACATATTCAGATGTGTGGGCAGTAATCTGAATATACATGAGATGTGTGACCTAATAGGTTATAAAAGAGTGAATATGAGTGACTGAATGAGGAAGGATCAGTGTGAAACTGATGGTCAACAAACCTACATCTAAACTTACGCTATGGAAGACCCTAAGTCAGATACGTGTGTGAAAAGATCACATACTTATAAAGTAGCATAGAATGCTAACAAGATTGTTGCCGGAAATCCTCAAACTCATGTGAACACACCTTCTCAAACAGCTCATAAAAATATGCATAAAGCATATAAGTACTGATTCTCTTGTACCTATGCCGAATAGGACTGCTTCTGATATGAACGCCACAGCCTCCATAAACTTCAAGTAGTACCTGTGTGCATAAAGAGAATATGTACCTGAATACTTAACATAAGATGTGAATCTTATGTTAATCACCATCTAATGTCTTTGAATTAGCCCGACATCTTCTTGTAGAAGACAATCTTCAACTTAATATCTTCCTGTCGAAGATAATCTTCAAATCTACCATGTAGATGTCCCCATCCAATGTCTTTGAAGTAGCCAGACATCTTCTTGTAGAAGATAATCTTCAACCTAACATCTTCTTGTAGAAGATGATCTTCAAATACATCATGTAGATGGGCGATCCTCACCATCAAGCTGCTAATAATCAAGTCTTCTTGCCATGAACAAGAGATGACCTCCTCTCCATGAGCTAGAGTGTGAGCACACCCTTCATCTTCTCCAAGAAGAATCATTAAGAAGAACTCCATAGCTGCTCCTCAACATGCTTCAAGTTAGCACCATGGCTTCCCCATGTGCTAGAAGAAACACCACCTCTACTGAGGTCCAAGCTCCAAAGCTTGTGTTGAATACTAGGTGAAGGATGAATAGAAGTGATCCAAGTATCTTCTTATATAGTGTTGTGTATTCTCTGAAAAGCACCACTAAAAGCTTACGTTCGCATAAAGCAAGCGATCGCTTAAAAAATCTTTATCGGAATCCGTACGTCGCCGTCGTAGTCTGTTCGTGAGTTTTACACACTTTCAGTCTTTTGAAAGTTAAAGCAAAAGCTATAAAAGTGTTGTTCGCGAACGTTGCCGGTGGGGTTCGAACTAGAACCACATGGATAGAAGGCATATCACTTAACCAGCACGCCCACGCGCTAAGTTGTTAGAGGACGTAGTAACATTACTTACTTATGCTAGTTCCGCTCGTCTCCTTGTGTGTACAAACACTAATAAACAGAGTTGTTCATGCTATAGACTCTGGACATAGTGGACCAATTGGAACATTGTTCTCCAACAATCCCCCCTGCAATGTCATATTGGTGCATTCTGGACTAGATCTACATTCTGTCACAAACTGCAAACTACTGTTATACGTTACTCGCTACTTCCGTCTTCAGGCTCAAAGTACTTCAAGTTCAGCCTGTTTCGAATTCTTCCTAATCGTAAATTACCTCTTAGCCGCGTGGGTCCTTGGGAGTGGTAGGGGTTTGTTAGACAGAGGCCCTGTACTATTTTCCCAACTCGTCACACAATCATAAATGTTATCCCGTTCTTAGCTCAGTGTCCAACTCTGAACAACTGAAGACAGTTCAGTGTACTGGAATTAGAACTTCAGAACTGCTTCTACTGTAATTATCTGGGCAGCAGTCCGGTTACTTATTTTTCTGAGTAAACTATACTTCAGTAACGAAGGTCACCTAGTACGTACTTCTTCAGAGCAGACAGGTGTACCAACCAGACATTATACCTTGAAGTTATAAGGACTCATCGTATGCTAAACTCGAACAACCAACCTTCTAATAACAAACGACTAACCATAGACTTAACGGTGTCCTACTCACATCCAGACCATTACAGATACTAGTCTTCCTGTGATCGGAATCAACAGTGACTGTAGACTACGGTATCGAATTCGGTCACTTACAGAAAACGCTAACAGACAAATAGTTCGGGACTACTTTTCACGTTCCCTTACTCCGCCGCAGAACTGACAAACAACACACTACACTTGATAACACTTAGAGACACACTTCAACCATTACCGAACAGAGTCGTAACGCAATACAACCGATTCGTAACTCTGTATTAATGTGCGAATAAACGGCTAGATGGAGCACAGAACAGAGCAGGACTGATCTTCTCAACAACATGCACACTTACACAATACGTTTTCAACCCCCAAAACGGGGCTTACTCAAACAATACACTGCAATTCCCACACAGGTGACGCTCGGCCACTCTTTTCTCATTGCCTTATATAGAGGATTTTTTTACAAGAGTGCGCAAATCTTTAGTTACCTGCGCGTTTCCTGAAAGGTTCTTTTACATTTAAGATACCTGTCCTAGTACTTTTGTCCTTGTTCGGTGGTCGTCTAATACTTTTACATTTAAGACACTTGTCCTAGTACATTTGTCCTTGTTCGGCGGCCGTCTAACACTGGCACGCACGGTGGACTCGAACCCGCAAGTGCATTATCGTCTTCGACATTCTTTTGCTTTGCCTGAAGGCCTGTTCCAGGGTTCTGCTCCCGAATCATTTCTGGCTTTTCCGGTATAGTCTTTTGTAATAGCTCCTCTTGCAATCTTTTAATATTCTGCTTGTATTCTTCAAGCTGCTTTTCTTGCTTCTGAATTACAGTAATCAAATGACTTTCATGGTCCGACACAAAACAGGACCGCATTTGTTCAAGTGGAGGAACAAGTATAGAAAGCCATCTTCTACGAAAAAGTGTCCAAATATTTTGGATACGACTATCCAATTGTTGTTTTAATAATTCTATATCCACATTCGTCATTAATGTGGCATTCAATTTTACTCCTTCATCTTTTAATATCTGACTTTCCAATTCCTGCAAAACCTGTATTCTTGAATGCAAAACTTCATTTTCTGCTTGCAGGTTGGCATTCATGATAGAAAAGCTCATCATTTCGTCTTGTATCTGTTTTTGTATATTTTTCTGCCACTGGTGAAATTCTTGAAAAAACTTTTTAGCGTTACTGAATTCCGCTATTAATTGCCGTTGGTTACTCTGTAACTCCTTCAGTAAGCCTTCTTTGTCGTCCAGTTCCCTTTGCATCTGTGTCATCTTTTCTAATAATGAATTGGAATTATTCATATTAGCGAATAATATTTCTTTTTCCTGCTGAATCATTTGTTCTTGTTGACGCAAATAATCAGAAACTTCTTGTAATTTATTTTGCAACCCTGTCACATAACTTGGTGGGAGATTGTCATTCGGTAACTTCCTTGGACTGACAGTTTGTAAGTGGTCTTCCATTCTTCGTTTAATCGAAAGCCTAAAAGGCGTTCCTACTGTCTTGTTCTGTTCTCCATTACCTGTGTGAACTAAATTTTCAGACGATGTAGAAATTTGTTCTTCTTCCTCTTGCTCTGCACTGTGGGGGGGTCCTGTGTCTATCATGTTCTGATCACAGGAATTAATATCTTGGGACCAGTTCAGCTTCTGCTCTTTCACTGACTGTACAAATTTGAATATAGCAGCTAAATATACTCCTAGTCTGCTACTGGTTTGGGATCTTCGCTTATCCCCGACAAAGATTTGTGTATAGAGATGGTTATATAGCCAGTGTGTCCAGCTAACTCTACCTCCTCCTTCGGCATGTACTAATGGTGAGAAATTTTCTCTAGACATCAAATCAAATTTAACTAAGAAACATAGTTTCTCCAAATACCACTTGAATTGTTCACGGCGATTATATGTGGCATTTTTCATCATGTAATATCTTCTGCGGCCTTCGCAGTTTCCAAATTCTTTTCTCAGATCATCATTTGAACATTTAGGAAAACATGCATCATCATACAGCGGCAATTTAAATATGGCTGAAACTAACTGTGGTGAAAATTGTACCTGGTTTAAAATGAGGCCTTTTGTTCGTCGCATGCTGTGTAACTGATTCTTTGCATCTTCATTTCTTGTCCACTGCTCCCATGGTAACTGAGCAAACTGGAGGAGTCCGATCCTCCGTAGCCAGTTCTCATTCCTCCTAGAATGGATGTCGAGCTCTATTTTAAATTCTGTGGAAAATAATATGTTGTTATGCTGAACTTTTAATGTTGTAGAAGTCATTGAGTCATCTTCATCATCCTGTAATGTAGTGTCTGTTGTAGTCACAACACGGTTCTGTGCATTTGCGCGCTTCTTGAGTCTCCATCTTAGTATATCGGATTCAGACATGGTTGTAAGAGTCGTCGAAAATAATATGCTGGAAGTTTGTTAACTAGCACCCAAGCTTGAAGAATACTATACTGAAGAATACTATGTTAGGCATACGCATTTTATAAGCATCAGAGCTTGAACTGCCATTCGCTGGAATGATTATATTTCATTCGGACATGACACTTCATTCCCCTTACCAAAATTGTAGCATAAGTAAAAATCATCATTCTGCATTTTATTCCGTAGATCGATGCTGGAGTTAGCAAGTTTTACATGTGCGAAAAGTATCATGAAACAAAACCTTGGTATCATACTCAATTTGAACTCATCGTTACATTATGAATTCGCATGATCGAATTTTACTATTCTTCTATGAGGCCTTCGAGGTACATATTCCTGGCTAATCTAAATGTACGAGCTATTTTTTTCTTAAGGGTTTCTAATAATTGCTTCAGAGTGTCGGGTTCTAAAATCTGCGCATCTATTCTGACGGAACTTAGTGCGATTGCTTCAGTAAGCAAGATTTCGGCCTGGATTTGCAAAAAGGCCTCCTGTAAATAAAAATCATTGGATAATGCAGCGTCCCGGGATGTCTTCATTTCGGTGACTTTCTACTGCATCTCCGTGACTCGATCCTTCTGATTTCGCAATTGGTTATCGAGTCCCTCGAATTGCTGGTTCTGAAATTCAATCGTTTTGGAATATGCATCTCGTTCTCTTCGAGCATCTGCCAGATCTTTTTGGTATTTTGCTTCCCTGGTTAATTGGCGTCTCAGCATTTTGTTTACCTCGTCCAAACATTCCTGGGCTCTTCGTAGCTCGTCTTGGACTTGTGCTGCTTCTCGCTGTTGGTCTTGATTCTTCTGGATGGTTTCCTGCAACTCTGCCTTCGTTTCTTCGACCAATTCTTCTAGGGATGAGCTGATGTCTTCTTTTTCTTGAAGTGCGGTCTTTAATTCCCGGATTTCTTCGTGTGCTTCGTGTAATAGCTGGTCTTTGGCGGCAAGCTGCTCTAGTGCTGCATCCCTTTGCTGTATCAAGGCCTGTTGTTCCGAAAACTGTGCTTGGAGGTCTGCTAATTGTGTCTGTAATTGATGATTTTCTGCTTTTACGGTGTCGACTTCTTCTTGGAGTGGGGTGATGTTGGCTTCCAGGAGGTCGACTTTATGTTGTAGGTCGTGCCGAATGGTATTCGCGACCTCACTCATCTGTACCGGAAGTTGTTGTGAGAGGGTAATGAGCAGTTGACCCATGTCAGCCAGTTCAGAAAAGATCGGAACAGAGGGAAGGAGGAGTGGGTGTTGTGGTGGTGTAGAGGTTTGGGTATGGATTTGGGGGGATGTCAGGGGTGAATAATTGGGGGAGGATGAAGAGGATTCGGAAATTGGCGGCGGAAAAGGGTTGACTGGTGGGGATTGAGGACCAGGGGATGCAAGGTGAGTTACTTGATGGAGGGGTTGGTGTTCACCTGTAATGTGGGCGATGGTGGATTCTACGGCCTTCAGTAGGGTGTTGAGTGCGCTGTCGATCACTTGTTGTTCATCTTCTCGTCGTGCTGATGCTTCTTCGGTTGAGACTGGTTCTGTTTCTGTGTGATTCTGCTGGTCGTGGTGGTCGGCCGATGATTCGTTGTATATGGAAGTGGCTGTGTCGTGGAAGGTCTCTTCTTGTTCGGCGTTTCGGGTGTCCTAATTCTTTCCGGCGGATCCTTGTGCTTCGCTTTCTGAGGAGCTGATCCGAATTCTCTTATTGCGAAAGAGTTGGTTGATCTCCTCATCTTCTTCTTCCTCGTCGTCGAGTGGTTGAACTGATTCTTCGAGTCTAAGTACGGGACCTTGGGGTGGTGGTTGTGCAGCAAGGATGGCTGGGAAAAGGAATGAGATGATATGGGGAAGGCGAGAGCGCGGGGTGGTACCCTTTTGGAGTTGCTTCACTATAGCGACACATTCTTTATGGATTCTAAGGAAAAAGTATGATGCGAAGTTGACGGGTTCTTGGGCAGCTAATTCTAAAGCGGAATAAAATGGTCGTGAGATGCCGTAGGTGCGCTTCTGCAGGTTTAGTATGGCGACTAAGAATTGCAGGGCGGATCGTTCGGGTTCGGGTCGACAGAGAATGGTGTATTCGTTGGACGAAGAGCGGGAGAATAGTTCATTCATGCGGGCGATGGGAATACTAGGGCCATGTTCACGGCTTTGCGGGTTGAGGCGATAGGCTTCAGCGAAGGCTTGGAAGGTGATGAATGTTCGCGAAGGGAGCAAGAGGAAGACCCATTGGCGTTCGGTGGCGGGGGACTGAGCAATGGCGGTGATGATTTGCATGAAGAAAGGATGTGCTTCCACCGAGTGCCAAGGAAACTCAGCGAAGTTGGCCAACCCTCTGCAACGCAGGTATTCACCTACCTCGGTAGGGATACCATCGCGGAAGGCAACATAGTTGGCTATCGCTTCCATGGCGTTTACTGAGACAGACAATGAACACGGATGCAGAATGCACGAGGGCTCAGAATACTAACATACAACACAATAGCTCTTTTCGGTGTTGTCGACAGAGTTTAAGTAGAAACAATACGGTGGGGAGGAAAAGGGGGTTGGATATCATTGTGTAGTGCGGGAATAATGCTGGTTTTCATGCAGGCATGCGTACTCGAGTGACTGTTAAGGGGGCGGCTGGTCACATCAAGATTGTACAAAACACGGCTATTTATAAAAAGCAGAAAGAAGAAGAAAAAACAGAAAAGATTAAACAAAACGCGGTCCATCGTCGAAAAACTTAATGCGGGCTAGTGGTGTGATGATATGGCCGTAGCTTCGACCCATTAATTACTTTTGGGAGTGGATTTCCAGTCAACGTAGTCAACCGAAAAGTTGCCGGACCGACTTGTTCTGAGATCTTAAAAGGGCCGAACCATCGTAATTTGAACTTTCTTGCTGCTCTATCGGATTTTGCGTTATAGAAGAGTACAAGCTGACCTACCGAAAAGATTGGAGTCTTCAAATATCGATCGTGTGTCTTGGCTTGCCTTAGTTGTACTTCGCGCATGGTTAAAAAGCTGAGCCATCGGTGCTCATCAAGTTCCCTGAGTGCGTCCATTCGTGCTGTCAGCGAATCTTCTGGTAGCATTTTTTGAGTGATTGCTACATGCAGACTTGGGATAACTATTTCCATGGGTGCTATTGCTTCTAAGCCATAAGCTAGTTTGAAAGGTGTCAATCCTGTTGTTACCTTATATGTAGTTCGGTATGCCCATAATACTGCATGTAGTAGTTGATCCCATCTTTCCGGTGCTTCCATGATCAGTTTCCGAAGGATATTCAATAGTGATTTGTTTGTACTTTCGGCCAAACCATTGGCGCGATGGTAATATGGAGAGCTAAGTTTATGTGTCACCTGGAATGATTGGGTGAGTACCTTCATTAATTGATTTACGAAGTGAGTACCTTGATCTGTCACCAATTCGAGTGGTAAGCCAAATCGTGGGAAGACATCATTTAGCAGACATTTTGCTACTACAACTGCTGTAGCAGACCGTAAAGCCCACGCTTCTGCCCATCTCGTTGCATAGTCTGTACAGGTTAGTATGTATCTGTTGTTACTGAAGATTGCTGGAGGTGTGATTGGACCTATAAAATCTAATCCCCATTTCTGAAATGGTTCGAGTGGCATAATTGGTTGCAAGGGAAAGAAGTGTCGTTGCAGTGGTTGTCCAGACCTTTGACAGTTATCGCAGTTTCTGACGAATTGGGCCACATCTCGGTACATAGTTGGCCACCAGAGACCTCCTTGCAGAATTTTTCGGTGAGTTAAATCTGTGGCAAAGTGACCACCAATAGGGGTTGAATGAGCCATTGTGATGACCGAGTTAATTTCATGCGGAGGAACACATCGAAGTAAGATTCCGGTGTGATCTACATAATATAGTTCTCTTGCAACTAACCGGAATCGGCGGCTAAAGACTGCCATTTTCCTTCGAACTGCCTTGGCAATCTCAGATGGAAAGCATCCTTCGGTGAGAAAAGTTAGAATCTGATCATAATATGTAGGTGTTGCTTGTAATTCGGCAGGCTCATCGGTCAGTGGCTCAGAACTATAAATTGCTGGAGTCGTGTCATCTATGCCTATCGGAGCTTCACCAGAATCTAGGCGAGATAAGAAATCTGCTAAGTCATGTGCATTTCCGGGTCGGAGAATGACTTCATAATCAAATTCCTGCAAGAGTAGCACCCATCGTGCTAATCGTCCGCCTAAATGTTGCTGTCTTACTAGATAGACGAGGGCAGCATGATCCACATGAAAGGTGAATTTCCGGCCTAATAGATAATGTCTGAACTTTTTGATGGAGTAAATTAATCCTAGACATTCTCTTTCGGTGGTAGAATATTTCTTTTCTGCCGGTGCAAGCCTTCTGCTGGCGTAATAGACAGGGCGAAACCATCTATGTGTTTGCTGCATCAAAATACTGCCGATCGCAATATCTGAAGCGTCGACAAAAACATGGAATGGATTGTCCCAGTCCGGTGGTTACAAGATTGGGGCCTGCGTCAATAGATACTTGAGTCGATCAAATGTAGTTTGGCATTCTTGAGTCCATTCGAACTGTCGGGGAGTTTTGGTGATTAGTCTGTTCAGTGGTACAGCCAGATGAGCAAGCCACCGTAAGTGTCTGCCATGCCACCGTACTTGACCCATAAAACGCATTACTTCTTTCGGAGTGGCGGGTACTGAGGCTTCTAAAATTGCCGAAATCTTATCTGGGTCTACTCGGATACCTTGGGCAGATACAATATGACCAAGTAGTTTGCCACATGAAACGGCAAACACAGATTTGCTTGGGTTAAGGCAGAGTCTGTAGTCTCGACACTTTTGGAAACAACACCGTAGATGAAGCAAATGTGCCATCATCTTTCCAAAAATCGAGAAGTCATCGAGATATACTTGCATAAACGAATTGAGATAAGGAGAGAAAATCTCCTGCATACATCGCTGAAAGGTGCTTGGTGCATTTCTTAACCCAAACCACATTACTGTACAAGCAAAGACACCCCAATTGGTAATGAAGGCAGTTTTTGGTATATCTGCTTCAGCCATTCTAACCTGATTGTAACCACTGTATTCGTCTAAGAACGAATACATTTCGTGGCCTGCTACCCTATCAAGCATGGTATCCAATTCACCACAAAAATGACAGCGTGACGGTGGTAAATTGGGATTTTCCGGTGGTGGTTTGTTCTGCCAGCGGTTTGCATTATAGTTATTGTTTCTCTGTCCTCGGTAGTTTCGATATCCTTGCGGTTGATTGTTTCTCAGTTGCGGAGGTACATAGTGATTCGCTGCCTGTCCATGTTCTTGAATAACAGCATTGACTGTTGATGTTCCCTGTATTCTGGCATTGTAGACACAATTTCCGGTGGTGTGTCCGGCAGTGTTGCAGATAGCGCAGAACGTTTGATTTAGCGCACAATTGGCACTAGTATGACCTGAATTTTTGCATGTGATACAGTACACTTGTCTGGTTATATCTTCAGTCATAGTTTTGTTCGTTTTTAACCACTCTAGATCTTCTGTAAATCCACCGACTTTGGATTCCAGTTGCATAGCCATGGCAATGACTGCATCCAACGTCATTGCTCCGACACATCTTATGATCATGATCTGCTTCAATTGCGGGGTTAAACCATTGATAAACCACTGCGTGATGACATAATCCGGTAAGTTAACGTGGGCCTGTGGTATCTGTCGCAAGTGTGTTCTAAAAAGTGTAGCATATTCCTGGACAGTCTGATTTGCCTTCTGTCGGTTGTTCTGTAAATAATCAAAGATTTCGGCGGGATTCTTCTTTAACCTGAATCGTTGCAGAAAAGCATCTCGTACTGCATCATAGGTACCGAAGTGATTAATGTCGTATTCCGTAAGCCATCTAGCCGCTTCATTGACCAGTGTAGATTGAAAAACAATGGCCTTGTATGCCTGATCCGGTGGATGGTTAAGGACTGCATAACTGATCTCGAAAGTGCGTACGTGAGCATCCGGGTCATCTCCTGGGAATCCACCAAATTTCGTGTATGTTACTCCTGTTGGAGGCGGCCTTGGTTGACATAATTGTTGTTGCTGTTGTTGTCCGTTCATTGTGAGTGTATTCGGCCCTTCTTCTGTATCTTGAGGTTGATTGGTTGAACTATTAGAACTTGGATCGTCGGATGGCGTGCCTTCCGGTGTGCTGTTTTTGCGTAGGATACTTCGGATCTCTGCTTCGAACAGCTTTCCTTCCTTCTGGATGTCCAATATCCAAAATCTTTCTTCCAAGCACGCGGGTCGGGCTGAGGATTCCGCAAAAAATGCTAATCCTTGGCCGCCAGTTGGTGTTTCTATCACCGGAATATCACCGGAGTGAACTGAAAGTGTACCAGACTGCAGTGTTTTTCCGCTTTTACCGATTTCTTTTCCTAGAGTATTTCTGATCGTGGATAACTCTGAATCTTTATCCAAGATTGTTAAACTGGTTTCCAGCGGCGTCTTGGTCGATTCTGGAATTACTGTATTTTCGATAGGCTGGGTCGAAGTGACACCAGAATGTACCAAAGGCGTTGATGGTTCCACCGGAATATGACCGGAATTAATTCTAACGTCCTTAACTTGCTTGACCACTGGGTCAGGCCGCGTTATACCTTCTTCTCCTAGGGTTGTCTTTAGTACTTTTCGTGTTCCAGTCGTATGGTTCCTAGGATACGTTTCGCCAGACCGAGTAACCGGCATGTATCATTGCGTAGTAGCACTATCTGAGCAGTTGGCAACAATCTGGCTCTGTTGCTACCGTCAGTCAATCGAACGATAAACGTAATGTTTGATTCTGAAAAACAGCTGGCACGCTACTGCCACTTTTCACAGATAACTGGCAACCTGATGCCACTTTCCCACAGACGGCGCCAAATGTTATACGTTACTCGCTACTTCCGACTTCAGGCTCAAAGTACTTCAAGTTCAGCCTGTTTCGAATTCTTCCTAACCGTAAATTACCTCTTAGCCGCGTGGGTCCTTGGGAGTGGTAGGGGTCTGTTAGACAGAGGCCCTGTACTATTTTCCCAACTCGTCACACAATCATAAATGTTATCCCGTTCTTAGCTCAGTGTCCAACTCTGAACAACTGAAGACAGTTCAGTGTACTGGAATTAGAACTTCAGAACTGCTTCTACTGTAATTATCTGGGCAGCAGTCCGGTTACTTATTTTTCTGAGTAAACTATACTTCAGTAACGAAGGTCACCTAGTACGTACTTCTTCAGAGCAGACAGGTGTACCAACCAGACATTATACCTTGAAGTTATAAGGACTCATCGTATGCTAAACTCGAACAACCAACCTTCTAATAACAAACGACTAACCATAGACTTAACGGTGTCCTACTCACATCCAGACCATTACAGATACTAGTCTTCCTGTGATCGGAATCAATAGTGACTGTAGACTACGGTATCGAATTCGGTCACTTACAGAAAACGCTAACAAACAAATAGTTCGGGACTACTTTTCACGTTCCCTTACTCCGCCGCAGAACTGACAAACAACACACTACACTTGATAACACTTAGAGACACACTTCAACCATTACCGAACAGAGTCGTAACGCAATACAACTGATTCGTAACTCTGTATTAATGTGCGAATAAACGGCTAGACGGAGCACAGAACAGAACAGAACAGAGTAGGACTGATCTTCTCAACAACATGCACACTTACACAATACGTTTTCAACCCCCAAAACGGGGCTTACTCAAACAATACACTGCAATTCCCAAACAGGGGACGCTCGGCCACTCTTTTCTCATTGCCTTATATAGAGGATTTTTTTACAAGAGTGCGCAAATCTTTAGTTACCTGCGCGTTTCCTGAAAGGTTCTTTTACATTTAAGATACCTATCCTAGTACTTTTGTCCTTGTTCGGCGGTCGTCTAATACTTTTACATTTAAGACACCTGTCCTAGTACATTTGTCCTTGTTCGGCGGCCGTCTAACACTACCACAAGCTTCAAATAGCCTGTCACAAGCTTGAACCGTGTACTCTCGCACTTCAGAACTGACCTTCAAAGTTTTCTTTAAAAAGTCTTCTTCAAAAATGAATTTGACTTTCCTTCAAAAAGTCTGAACTTGCTGAATATGAACCATAATACTTGAGAAAATATGCAAACTAGATATCCAATAGTGTTCTCATCAAGCAATCACTGCTTGACAACAAATATAGCATGAACTGTCTCCTGAACTTGTTATCTCTTGTCTTCAAAAACCTGAAAACATACACTAGGATCCATATATTTGCATTTACCTTCCAAAAGGATTTCTCAACGTCCTTCTGCTGTGTCATGTAAATACACTAAAAATCAAGAACTGAATCCTGGAACCTGTGGCTGTCAACTCACAACGTAGTGTATCATGGACACTGTTGGTTCATCTTTGACTATACTCAAGTCAAGTCAAGTCAACTCAATTGAAATCAACTGAAATCAACTGAAATATGAGTTAAATATCTATGATGTCTTCATGTCTTCATCCTTTAAATCCTTCATACCTCTTTCCTTCAGAATTTGGTATAAACATATATGTGCGCACTTCTGAAATATACCTTTCTGAAATATCAAGTTTCTCTTCAATAGAACTCTGGAACCTTCTCCTGAACAGGAACATCCTAACAGGAACTTTCTCCAAACATTCTTCTTCTTCCTTCTTCATTCAAAGCTGGAATATAAAGAGAACCTGACAAAGGAAATATAGGAATACCTGAAAGTATGAATCTGTGTTCTTTCACATATGGCTTGAAAATAAGTCTTCATGTTTCATCACCCCCCTGGATGACTTAACACTAGTATCCAGTATTCTTCAAATATATCAGACTTTATGAAATCTGGAACGTCTTCCTTCATAAATCTGATGTTCAGTGATCAATACCTGTATCTGAAACAAAATCTCTGAATCCTTTTTATTAGCATTGATCAGATGCCAATAGCTTTCCATGCATTCCTCAGCTTTCCAAAATCTAGAATAAGGTTAGCTGATCCTAACATAACAAAACCTTGTTGAAAGCTTTATAGGATTCATAATCTTTTGCAACATAACAAGTATTTCTATCTCTCTGTAACACAAATATGATAGAACCTGAATTTTTGACTTACTTCTTCCAATGTTAAGAACTTTCTCAAACAAAGGATAGACAACTGAATCATAAATATTCAAGATCATATAAGATCATACAAGATCAATGATCTCTCCTGTGTAGAATCTGCTCTCATCAAACCTTCATGACTGAATGTTTGATTTGTTACCTGAATGTCTCCAAGTGTCCATGCTTCTCAAAAAGTTGTAAAACTTTTCTTCAAACAAATCCTTCCCAAGAATCTGTAACTCCTACTTGAAACATAAGTGGGCAAAACTTCTCACCTTGAGGACTCCAAAAGCAGCAAGTTGATACTTCATAACTTTCATATTTTACCCAGGTGAAATGTGATAGTACCTGCTTGATTTTCTTTTGGCTAATCTCCACTTTTCAATCAAGTGATAGGATATGATGGAACACCTTTTTGAATACAAACATGTATCCAAAAGTGTAATCATAAAAAGTAGATTCTTCAACTGACTGGTACATCAACAAGTCTGAATTTTCTGAAGTTTGTGAAAATACTGAATATGAGGTAACCTTTTCCAAACATAAAACCTCAACCCAAGTCTTCAACATTTGCTACAAAAAACTCTTTTACCTTAAGATTTAGATAAAGAAGAGATATACTTCTATGCAACTTGTCATATACCAAGTAGCTCTGTATTGACAATCCAAGAATTCTTTGAGGGAACATATAAGCTGCCCGCTTAAAAAGCTTCAACATAACTCATACACATATGAGTGCTTTTGTTTCTCTCAATGCAATTCTTTGTCAAATCTACTAAATCATGACCAAGTGTAATGCAAAACAAGAAACTTCTTCTTTAAACAAGATGTTCTCGTAGACTTGTCTTTGGATGTAGAGGATAAAATAGGAAAAGTATATGGAAAATATATGAGAAAAGGAAGCCTTACTTTTCTTTTGGAAATGATGGACTTTCCTCTTCTGCATCTTTCTTCCACCTGATGATGTCAACATCTTCAAACTTCTCTTCCATACCTTTTGTTCTCTTCATCTTGAAGTAGCAAACACTCTTGACTTCTTCGAATGAACTTTTCTCTTCCTCTAATGCTAAGAGTAAGAGATAAAACAAACATGGTATATAAATGGAAGTTGAATATAGAAACATGTTTTATCATCTCCTCATATCTCTGAATCAAAATTCTGCTTCAAATGTCTGAAACGACTAAATTCACCAATCGTTGTCTGAATGATGAATTGCCCTTCTAGAGTTACCTTCTCTAGATACATTTGTACCTTGATATCCAACCAACTTACAACTGAAAATTGGCTGAAAACAAAAAACTCATGCCATCTTCACATTTGTCTTCTTAGATGAGCCTTCTTGCCATGAAAGAGATTTCTGAAAACTCTCTAGAAAAACCTCTAGATACCTGTTTTGATGTAGCCTTTAACTTTCAAATGATGAAAGCGTATAAAAGCATTCCTTGAATTTCTTCAAATCTCTTCATAACTTCTCTTCTAAGATATGACCTGTAAATGATAATCTGGTAGTAGAAAGTGATACCTCTGATTTGATGTTGATATGCTTCCTTCATCTTCTCTAAACTATTGTTCTTCCTTGAATTTGAAGTAGTCTTCTCTTCATCAAGTCTGGGTCTTCAAATGATACTTTTGTAAAGTATTTGCATACTCTTCCAAAAAATATTCGGGTGCTAACAGATCATCAACTTCATACTCCACACTGATGAATACACATGTAACTCAAGTGTCTAATTCTCAAATCTCTACTCATCTAGATTAAGTGTGTGTCAAATGTCAAATATTAGAAGATGCTTTCAAATCATATGTTGTAAATCTGGAATTCTGGAAACCTGTGAATATGAAAGCCTTAATGCATTGATGCCAAAGACCTAAAGTTCTGAAACCAAAACCTTAGTGCTCTGATACCAAATGTTGGAAGTGAGGTAGGCCCTTAGGCTCATGTCACAGGTCCATGGTTCCATAGTTCCAGTCATGTACAACATTAATTCCAGCAATCTTCCATATTGACAAAACATGAACATACCACAACTTAATCATACAGATGATGAGACAAAGATAGAGAAAGAATAGACGTCATGTGTAAGGTGTTACGTAAGCCATCACTTACTCATAGTATCATATATACCAATGTTCAATGTACAATGTGGGAGCAAAATTCTCAACCATTCTATGTGATGAGAAATAGATGAATGAGTGAATGTACAATGTAACAAACATATTCAGATGTGTGGGCAGTAATCTGAATATACATGAGATGTGTGACCTAATAGGTTATAGAAGAGTGAATATGAGTGACTGAATGAGGAAGGGTCAGTGTGAAACTGATGGTCAACAAACCTACATCTAAACTTACGCTATGGAAGACCCTAAGTCAGATACGTGTGTGAAAAGATCACATCTATGCTACTTTATAAGTATGTGATCTTTTCACACACGTATCTGACTTAGGGTCTTCCATAGCGTAAGTTTAGATGTAGGTTTGTTGACCATCAGTTTCACACTGATCCTTCCTCATTCAGTCACTCATATTCACTCTTCTATAACCTATTAGGTCACACATCTCATGTATATTCAGATTACTGCCCACACATCTGAATATGTTTGTTACATTGTACATTCACTCATTCATCTATTTCTCATCACATAGAATGGTTGAGAATTTTGCTCCCACATTGTACATTGAACATTGGTATATATGATACTATGAGTAAGTGATGGCTTACGTAACACCTTACACATGACGTCTATTCTTTCTCTATCTTTGTCTCATCATCTGTATGATTAAGTTGTGGTATGTTCATGTTTTGTCAATATGGAAGATTGCTGGAATTAATGTTGTACATGACTGGAACTATGGAACCATGGACCTGTGACATGAGCCTAAGGGCCTACCTCACTTCCAACATTCTTCTTATATAGTAGATTGTCCCTCTTGAAAAGCTGATAATAAAGCAATTGCTCAATAAAGCATAAGCGATCGCTATGCGATAAAAAAAAATCTATCTCCGTCGTCTTCGTAATCCAAAAAATATCAGAAAAAATGTCGTCCGCTATTGAGTTTAATTAAAGCAAAAGCTTAAAAATTCTTTCGCGTTTTCGCGTTGCCTGCGATGAGACTCGAACCCAGGCGGGTGGGTTGAGAGGCGGTTGACTTATCCAAAGCGCCCAATGCCATTTGTTGTACAAGGAATATAAAAGTAAACACTACATGCTGTTCTGACCGCCCGTCTACTTGTCTTGAAAGACTAAGAAGAGCAAGTACACATGCTATTATCTGTGAACAATTCTTGACCAATTGGCATTGTTTCCAACAGTGTGTCCACTAGTGGCTTTTTTTTCATGCTTGGTAGCTCATGTATATCTTGGTTGAGCAAGAAGTAGCCTACTATGGCCACTTCCAGTTGTGAGGCTGAGTATAGGGCAGCTTGTAAGACAATAGTTACGCAATATAACACAGGAGCAATAGCAGAGAAGATAACAGATATAGGAGAATCTCAACAATTTTCTACTAGCAACAAGTACAAAGATGATGGCGTTGTCCACCCGTGCGCTCTCAAGGTAGAGCTTAAATGGTGATCTAGACAACTCTAGATAGGGAGATACAAGGTAGAGGTATGCTGGCTCAACTCAATGTCTTAGGTAGTGCAGAAGTCATGTATATATAGGATCATGGGTGGCCTGCCATGGACGGCAATACATGGGCGGCAGAGCGTGGGCGGCCACCGCCCGCGTAATTGCCATACACGGCTTAGACTGGTTGAACCGACCTAACAAATATAAATGTTTTCTGACTCCGACAGGGAATATTCCATGGAATATTCCCTTTACCGTCGCGCCGGGGGCGCTGCCCCCGGACCCCCACCAGGGGGCCCGCTAGCCCCCTGGGACCCCCCAGCCAGGGGGCCCGCTGGCCCCCTTGGACCCCCCAGCCAGGGCTGCTCACCGCTGCCCCGGACCCCACAATTGGGGACCCTGGTAACTCCCTTTCCTTATAATATCTTACATGGTCCAATATGACCTTCATCCAACATTCAAGTTGGGATTCCCATCAATTGGGTAATGCACGCTTGGTTTCTCCTCATAAAAGGGGGCCTTACAAAATGTGCATACAATCATGAGGGGTAGACATTGATCATATACTAACACCCCCCCTCAATGTTTACCGATGATAAATCAAGTAGGTCTCGGTCCTATGCCCATCTGTTGAGAGATGCTTGTTGAGCTGCTCTCTTCCAAGTGCTTTAGTGAATATGTCAGCACAATTTGCCTCTGTTGGGCAATATTCTAGCTCCACAATTTCATCTTCAATTAGCTCACGAATGTAATGGTACTGTACTTCTATGTGCTTGGTGCGAGCATGAAAAACTGGGTTCTTTGCAATAGCCATACAACTTTGATTATCACACTTGAGTACAGTTGGCATATTTGATGGAAAGCCTAGATCTGCAAGAATTCTCCTTAACCAGACTGCCTCACAAGAAGCAAAACAAGCTGCTTTGTACTCTGCTTCAGTGGAGGAGAGTGCGAGAGTTGGTTGCTTCCTACTTACCCAAGAAAATATTCCTGAACCAAGTGAGAAACAATATCCAGAAACTGATTTTCTAGAATCACAATCTCCAGCCCAATCTGAATCACAATATCCTTGGAGTGTATCACCTGTGGTATACAAAATACCAAAATCCAAGGTTCCTGCAATGTACCTTAGAATTCGCATTCCAGCATTCCAGTGACTCTCCTTAGGTTTGTTGGAAAACCTGCTTAACACTCCAACAGCATAGCAAATGTCTGGTCTAGTGTTGCACAGAAAAATAAGACTTCCAACGAGCTTCCTATACTTCTTAGCATCTACATCAGGCATGTTATCATCCATAGATAGCTTATGATTTACCTCCATAGGTGTGCTAGTTGGTTTGCAGTCCATCATTCCAAATGCCTTGAGAATTTCTTTGGAATATTTTTGTTGTGAGATGAAAATGCCATCCTTCCTTTGCCATACTTCAATTCCCAGACAAAAATGGAGTAGACCTAAGTCTGTCATTTCAAACTCAGTTCCCAAGCTGATTCGAGTTTGATTGATGAGTTCTTGATGATCTCCTGTAATGATCAAATCATCTACATATACAATGACAACAACTAGCTTGCTATCCCTTTTCGTTACATACAAGTTAGCATCAGAAGTACTTCTTTCAAAACCCATATTTTTGAAAAAATGATCTATTCGTTGGTACCAAGCCCGTGGAGCTTGCTTAAGTCCATACAAAGCTTTCTTCAACCTGCAAACTTTATTTTCTGAATTGGGCACCTCAAAACCTGGTGGTTGAGATACATATACCTCCTCCTTGAGGTGACCATTCAAAAATGCAGATTTGACATCCATCTGGAAAATAGGCCAAGACTTTTGTGCAGCTACTGCAAGTACCGTCCGAATAGTTGTCATGCGTGCTGTTGGTGCAAAAGTTTCTTGAACATCAAATCCTTCAATCTGTGAAAAACCCTGTGCAACTAATCGTGCCTTATACTTTTCTAATGTTCCATCAGCTTTATACTTAGCTTTCCAAATCCATTTAGTACCTATTACCTTCTTCTTTGGCGGCAAGTCGACTAGATCCCATGTATCATTTTTGAGTATACTATCATACTCAGACTGCATTGCCGCTCTCCAATCTGGATCATCAATGGCTTCTTCAATGGTGGTAGGTTCCTTTATCGACCCCATGATATCTGCCATTAGAGCCATGTTAACAATGTGTTCTGAGGCTTTTCTTTGCTCCTCTATTCTCTTTGATCTTCGTAATCCATCCGATGATGATTCTGGTACATCTACATGTGGATTGTGATCATCAAAGAGCTGTTGTGCCCACTTTGGTAGTGGCTTACGCTGTGCAGCTACAACTGGTTGGCTTTTTATTGAGGAAATTTCTCCATCAGATGTTTCCTCCTCCTCAACTTTAACCTGTCTTTTGATAGGCACAAGGTGAGATATTTCTCCGTTTGATGAGATAGTAGATTTACCTTTATCTTCTACTAAGTGTGGTCGTTCATCAAACACCACATCTCGGCTGACAAAAATCTTCCTTGCCTCAGGATCCCATAACCTGTATGCTTTAGACTCTTCACTATATCCTAGGAAGACACACTTTTTGCTTTTTGAATCCAACTTTGATCTTGTTGAATCAGGAATATGTGCATAACAGAAACAACCAAAAATTTTGAAATGCAAAACTGAAGGCTTTTTACCAGAATATGCTTCTTGAGGAGTCATCCCCTTTAGTGCTTTTGTGTAGCTTCGATTGAGGATGTACACTGCTGTATTGACTGCTTCTGCCCAGAATGAATCAGGCATGTCTTGAGCCTTCAACATACAACGAGCCATTTCAACTACTGTCCTGTTCCTGCGCTCAACAACGCCATTTTGTTGAGGTGTATGAGCTGTGGTAAGTTGCCTTTTCACACCATGATCCTTACAGTAATTGTTGAATTCTGTTGACAAGAATTCACCTCCTCTATCTGTTCTAAATTTCTTCAGTTTCCTTCTTGATTCATTTTCTACATACTTATGCCACGTTTTAAATTTTTCAAAAGCATCAGCCTTCTCTCGAATGAAATAAACCCACATCTTTCTACTATAATCGTCGACTAACAGCAAAAAGTAGAAAGATCCTCCTAAAGCAGGTGTAGACATTTTACCGCAGAGATCAGCATGTACCAACTCTAGAGGAGCTTGAGATCGATTGCTGGTCTCTCTTGGAAATGCCTTTCGTTGTTGCTTGCCCATCATACAAGCTTCACAAGGTTCTTGCAAATCTGAAAATGCAGGCAAATGAGCAACCATCCCTGTTCCTTGCATCTCCTTCAAAACTGCAAATCCGAGATGCCCAAATCTTTGGTGCCATAACCTGCTTACATCTTTATCTTCTGTAGCAGTTAAAGCACTTAACTCATACAAGTTATCCCGTCGTATCCCTTTACCTACAACATTACCTGATGAATCCATGATTTCTGCACCACTCTTATTGAAGTGAACTTCAAGTCCACGATCTGTTATTGCAGAAACTGACAACAAATTTCTTTTGAGTGTAGGTACGTAGAGAACATCGGATAACTTTTTCTCAACACCTGGAGAAGTGATAAAAGAGATGGTTCCAGTTCCTTTGGCTGGACACTTGGAGTCATTTCCCACCACTACATTGATGGATTCCCGCAGAGGCACTAGGGAACTATACCAATCCTTTTTACTGGTCATATGGCGAGAAGCTCCACTATCTAAAATCCATGGCTCATCAACACGAGCTTGAGCAGATGAACATACCTCTTCAATAGCTACCCAAAGTTCCAGCTCTGTGTTGTTTGCAGACTCTTTGTTCTTCCATGATGATTTTACAGTCCCATTCCGTTCATCAGCTTGCTTCTTTCTGCAATCCTTGATGGCATGGCCTTTCTTTTCACAATAGAAGCAACTTCCTGTGAACTTTTTCTTCTTTGGCTTCTTCTTTGATCCCTCAGAAGAGCCTTTACCTTTTGCATTTGCTGAGAATGCAGCATCAGTTGTACTTTGCCGATTCTTCAGCCGCATCTCTTCTTCTAAAAGCATCGCACAAAACTCTTCAAATGTAAGAGGAGTTGGCCTTACCTGAGTGTTAAGGGCTGTTACTAATCCATCATACTTTGCTGGAAGAACACGTACAGATCTTCGAGCCAGCTCTTCTGGTGTTATAACAACACCAACTGCAGCCAATTGATCTTGAAGATGCTTTATCCGTTTGATAAAATCTTCAGCCTTTTCAGAATCAGAATGCTTTTCATTTGCCAACTGATTTTCTAAATTCTGTATCCTAGTGTGGTTCTTGGTCTCATATTGTCGAGCCAATATGCCCCAAGCCTCATGTGCTTTAGTAGTATGTTGAACTAACGTAAGCACGGAATCACTTACACTAGTGACAATCGCACATAATGCATCAGCATTCCGCCTCTTCCAAGCTCGTAGAAGATCTGGATCTGGCTGAATCATCAATCTTGAATTTGCTGGATCTTCAACTGGTATAGGCTCTGGATCCAATCCCATCGGTCCCATGACAGTGTCAAGTAATTCATAGGAGTCCAAAATTGCAGAAATTTTGAACTTCCAGAGTGTATAGTTGGTTCCATCCAGCTTCCCTTCAGTGAATGCAGGTGGACGAATTCGAATAGGTGCAGCATTAACATTAGCAGAAGCACCAAGACTAGTGTTCGACGATGAAGCCATCATGTAATCACTCGAATAATCTACTGATATTCTAGTCTGCTAGTAGGCTAAAATAATGATACTTCTCAAGCTATTCGAACCTTACAGCTCTGATACCATGTAAGACAATAGTTACGCAATATAACACAGGAGCAATAGCAGAGAAGATAACAGATATAGGAGAATCTCAACAATTTTCTACTAGCAACAAGTACAAAGATGATGGCGTTGTCCACCCGTGCGCTCTCAAGGTAGAGCTTAAATGGTGATCTAGACAACTCTAGATAGGGAGATACAAGGTAGAGGTATGCTGGCTCAACTCAATGTCTTAGGTAGTGCAGAAGTCATGTATATATAGGATCATGGGTGGCCTGCCATGGACGGCAATACATGGGCGGCAGAGCGTGGGCGGCCACCGCCCGCGTAATTGCCATACACGGCTTAGACTGGTTGAACCGACCTAACAAATATAAATGTTTTCTGACTCCGACAGGGATTCCCTGGTAACTCCCTTTCCTTATAATATCTTACATGGTCCAATATGACCTTCATCCAACATTCAAGTTGGGATTCCCATCAATTGGGTAATGCACGCTTGGCTTCTCCTCATAAAGGGGGCCTTACAAAATGTGCATACAATCATGAGGGGTAGACATTGATCATATACTAACACAGCTTTCATAGCAAGGGTTGAGTGTGTGTGGTTGAGATGCCTTATGGCTTATTTGGGTGTTAGTTAGTCTTATGCCACCACCATCTTCACTGATTGTCAGAGTGCATTGCTAGTTGCGAGGAACCTTGTGTTCCATGCTCGCACTAAGCACATTGAGGTGCACTATCATTATGTCAAGGAGAGGTTCTCTACTAGAGAGATCAGTTTGACATATGTGGCCACACAAGAGAACATTGTAGACCTTTTCACAAAGGCTCTGCCAAGGGATGAGTTTGAAGCTTTCCGCAAAGCTTTGGGCTTACTTCCTTTTGTGGATTGATTCCACATAGGTTGGAACTTCCTTATACATGAGTGCCAACTTCTTGTTCAATGCATCACTTCTAGGGGGGATTTGGTAATATATTTAGGTAGTGATGTGTGTGAACACATTAGGACCGTCGGGGCACTTTTTTTCCCTCATTAGGAGTTTTCTTCCCCTAGCTTGTATATATGCCTATTACCCTAACGGGTCACTTATCTTTGTACATTCTAGTGGTAATACATTCAGTATTGTGTATTGTGTATGCCCAAGCTGATCTCTCTAGCACAAAACCTCTCCATGACATAATGATAATGCACCTCAATGTGCTTAGTGCGAGCATGGAACACATGGTTCCTCGCAATTTCCAATGCACTCTGACTATCAGTGAAGATGGTGGTGGCAGAAGACTAGCCAACACCCAAATCAGCCATAAGGCATCTGAGCCACACACATTCAATAGCCATTGTGAAAGTTGCCCTATACTTAGCCTCACAGCTGGAAGTGGCCACAGTAGGCTGCTTCTTGCTCAACCAAGATATATGTGAGCTACCAAGCATGAAGCAAAAGCCACTAGTGGACACACGAGTGTCATAGCAACTAGCCCAATCGATGTTAGAAAAAGCATGCAAATCTAGTGGTAGTGATCCCCCCTTGGGATAAAAAAATCCAAGTAGATGGGTACCAATCAAGTAGCAAAATATGCGCTTAATCGCTTGCCTATAAGATAAGTTCTTTTGTGAATTTGATGCATTCTAAGTGATTGCTTGTTTTCAATATCGCACATAAGAATGCTTGGATGGATTTGGGTCATGTATATACACAATGATTTTACTTATGTACATGCATAAGTACTAGCTCAAACTTTGCATTAAAGCTTCATATAGGATATATTTGTAGCATATAAGGACTTTTGTGCAAGTATCAATGCAAGAAAGATTGTTGAAATTGCTAAAAGGAGCAAAGGTTTTCCATGCCAATAGTATTCTTGATATCCCTTTGTACTTCTCAAAAAATTCTTCATGATTTGATGCCTATAGGGAGCTAAGTTTTCTTGGAGTTCATGGACTTTGGAAGCACATGAACAATACATTTTCAAGGAAGAAGAAGAAGAAGAAGAAGAAGAAGAAGAAGAAGAAGAAGAAGAAGCTTGGAGAACAACACAATAGAGGTTTTATTACCACCTAAATGTACAAAGATAAGGGACCACTAGGGTTATAGGTGCATATGCAAACCGAGGAAAAAAACTCCTAAAGAGGGAAAAAAGTGCCTCCACAATCTTAAGTGTCTTCATCACATCACTACCAAAATATATCAATAAACTTCCCCATAAGAGTGATGTTGTGCACAAGAAGTTGACTATTGGAGTTTGAGGTTTGTGGAAGCATGCAAACAACACAAGGAAGAAGAAGAATCTTGGAGCACAACACACAATAATGAATGTATTACCGAGTCAACATACAAAGATATGTGACTCATCAACATTATAGGCATATATATACAAGCCGGGGAAAAAAAACTCCTAAAGAGGGAAAAAAGTGCCCCAACGGTTGTGTACCTAAGCTCATAAAGTCTTAGGAACTTGTGACGAAATAGACTTAATCACTATCATCAAGAAAGTGCATATAGTGGTGGAATTGATGCACTTGTTAAATTATCAATCTGTGAATTACACCACATCAAATGTATGAAGACATGTGCTCGTGTGATAGTGAACTTAGGATTCAAAAAACTAATGCATGCAAATTAGGTTAAATCTACCGCACACGACACCTCCTACACACTAGCATGTATCATTATACTTGGTGCAATAACAGACACTAATTGAGTGATTTCTCTCAGCTCCAATACCCGAATATGGTCTATAGTGGGTTCATTTCAAAGCTCTCAAGAAGACTTATCCAATGAACTTTTAACTCCAAATCTCTGTACTTCATGCTATGATAAAAAAATAGAGTGATGGGAAATGCCAACTCTTGTTTCTATGCTTCCTATGCTTCACACACCCACAATACAACAAAAAGAGAGGGGAAAGGGTAGACAACACCTTTAAGCACACATTCCATGCCTCATACCACATACAAGCTCAAGAAGAACAAGATACATAGACAAGAAGAAGCAAATTTGAATTTCTGCCAAGTTAGTTCTTCACAATGGCAAAAAGCCCTTACCAAAGAGTCACGTGACTTTTATACATGTGGCCTAAATTTGGTCCTTTCACATAGGAGACCGGCACTTTCCTATAAATCCCTAAATTCATACTAATGTACAAGGATAATGTTACATTATTCAAGGATCATACATCTAGAGGACTCCTCTAGAGCCATTTATTGTGGGATTGTGGGAAAAGCCAATGAGCCATTTATTGAAAAATTTGGGGCTCGTATTTCTTTACTTCTTTCTTTTGCTTCTTTTCTTCAGTCCTTTGTAACACTCTCCCCCTCTGAGTCTCTGTCGTCCCTTGATAGGCTTCTGTAGGTTTTCCTGACACACAACAAGTGGCAAAACTTGGGATACATATGTTAAATGAGGCTTGTTGTCCTCTATCACCTTTGGCCAACTTGTTCCTCTCCGAATTGAAGCTGTAGTTTTCTTGTGGATATCTCTTTTAATTGCACACCACCAATAGTCTAAGAAGCATTCAAGACTCAGAGACAATTTGTTACCTTATCCAAGCCTAAGTCCAATGCTTCCGTCTTGCCCTTGATATTTCTTTTATTCATACACTAGGGTTGCTACATTAATTCTGGTTGCAACACATGCACCTTTTGGTAATAATGGCATCTCCCATAGTAAGGGTGGTGCTTCAAAGGTCCTAGTGTAATTCTTTGTTTACATCCTTTGGGACTTGTTGCATTCTTTGAAATTTGTGTCTTTATTTTTCTTATACCTCATTTTAGTTCGATTCGTGCCCCTATGGGGCTTTGGGTAGAGAGTAGTGTTTTAATGAATGATGTTTTTCTTTGTTTTTCTTCTTCTTCTTCTTTTCTGATCTCTTTCCACACATCCCTCCTCTTGAACTCTATCGTCCCCGATTGGCTTTTGATGGTTATGCATGTAGGTTTGCTAGACCTACCTTTTGGTTTGGTTGAGTTGATTTGCTTCTCTAAGTAGGAACTCCTTCCATTGTGCTGATTTA
The DNA here is from genome assembly GCA_020310875.1 of Ceratopteris richardii. Classification (NCBI taxonomy): domain Eukaryota; kingdom Viridiplantae; phylum Streptophyta; class Polypodiopsida; order Polypodiales; family Pteridaceae; genus Ceratopteris; species Ceratopteris richardii. The sequence continues at coordinate 121,740,132 of CM035438.1, read as the reverse complement.
ACTCCATCATGTGGAGATTGACAATGATCTGCAAAAAAGCTTAGTTCATATGCTACAAGTGTTGCATTGAGATTAGACAAAATCTTCAAAAATATTTTTGAATCGATTTCAAAAAACCTATAAAAAATGATTGTTTGAATGTCTATAAGTATGGACTTGGTAAGAACATGAGGCGTTAGTAATAAGTCATAATAGTTAATCAACTTGGAGTAATGGAAAGATGAAAATCAAGCATGTGTGCCTTGGTTAATGCCGATGAAGTTCAAAAATATATACTCTGCATGCTTGAAAACTTTCAAAACTGTGAGTATCATGCTGAGTATTTTATTTGTTAGCTTGATTGTTAAATCCAAGACATAAGCATGTCTGGATACCAAAATTTGATTGTTTTTATCATATACTTCTCGTTTGATAAATAATTATGCGATGGACTCGATAGTAATGGAAAATTCAACCACTGTTTATTTAATGAGCCATTCCACTTCTCTTCCCAAAAATGTGACCATGATCTGCACCTTGGCACTGGACAAAAAGAAGGATTAACTTGTAATAAGTATGGTGCATCTTGCTAATGCACTCATAGTTGTTGGAGTTTTAGGTCTATAGAAGCACGCAAATAGCACAAGGAAGAAGAAGAAGTTGGGAGCACAATACACAATACTAAATGTATTACCACTAGAATGTACAAAGATATGTGAACCATTAGGGTTATACGCATATATACAAGTCAGGGGAAAAAACCTCCTAAAGAGGAAACAAAGTGCCCCGACAATCCTAGTGTGTTCATGTGTGTGAACACACTAGGACTGTCGGGGCACTTTTTTCCCTCTTTAGGAGGTTTTTTCCCCCTGTCTTGTATATATGCCTATAGCCCTATCGTGTCACTTATCTTTGTACATTCTAGTGGTAATACATTTAGTATTGTGTGTTGTGCCCGAAGCTTCTTCTTCTTCCTTGTGTTGTTCGTGTGCTTCTATAGACCTCAAACTCCAACAATTGGTATCAGAGCAGGCTGCCGCTTCATCTAGGGTATCGTCGACATCCCTCCGGTCATAGTCTCAGAATCACATGAAATTTGGTGAGCATACTCAAGGTGATTAGGAGTTCAAAACAGCTTCGCATTGTGGTGCCGAAATCGTGATCTGAGCTCATTTTGGCCTCAAAACATACTATCATAATGCTTATTTAGGAAATTTTGTTTCTTCGTGCCAAGTATATATACAGGTTTCGGTTTGCTAGTATAAGCATCGCTGCACACATAACAACCTCAAGCCAGAAACTATGTGGTAAAGCCAGACTCTTGACCATACACCTTGCCATCTCCATGAGTGGCGTGTTCTTCCGTTCAACAACTCCATTTTGTTGAGGTGCATATGGCACTATACACTGGTGTTTTATCCCACGTTAAATAAAAAATGCATTAAAATCGGAAGACATATATCCCCCCCCCTCGATCAGAATGGATGGTGCCCATTTTGCATGCTGACAGATTTTCAACCAAAACTAGAAACTGTTTGAAGCACATGAACACTTTAGACTTTGCTTTTAGTGGATATACCCATGCATGACTGGAAAAATCATCAATGAAAGTCACGAAGTAAAGATAATTCCCAAAGGAAGGTGTTTGCATAGGACCACAAACATCAACGTGTATAAGCTGCAATTTTGGAGTAGCTCAAACTGAACCATCTTTTGGGAATGAGGAACACTACATTTTGCCCAAAATACAACCTTCACAGACATGTTCACTATGTGCATCAAGTTTAGGCAAAGAGGACAACATTTCAGATTTCTACAGGTGTAGCAAACTAGCAAAATTCAGATGACCAAAGTGTGCATGCCAAAGCTTTGCATCTAACAGAAATTGAGAATCATGTACTCCACATGCTAAATCATTCACAAATTTTTCATAGTCTATGCGCTTATACAATCCATGACATAAAATGCCAGAAGCAATAATGACATCACCATTTGACAAGTCATGAACTGTACATTTGCCATCAACAAATTTCATAACCAAGCCAATCTTGCATAAAGCTAAAACTGATAATATATTCTTCTTTATCCTTGGCACAAATAAAGCATCTGATAATGAAAAAGAACTACCATCAATAGTAGTCAGAATGATTTTACCAACTCCCATGACAGGATAAGAGGAGTTGCTGGCACATGTGACAATATTCTCTGTAGGGGTAGTCTCGAGTGAAGTGAAGAAACTATGCTGCAAGGTAATATGTTTGGTTGCCCCAGTATCCAAGTACCAAACATCTGAGTCTACTGCAAACATACATTGTTCATGAGAAGATGGTTCATAACTGCAAACAGTGGTAAATGCCCATTCTTCATTGTGCACAAGATTAGCAAACTTTGTTTTGGGTGTAGAGGCCTCTACAACAACCATTCGAGCCTCTTTCTTCCTTGCCTCTTTAGCAGCCAATTTTGGACAACTCTTTATGACATGATCATTTCCTTTACAATATTTGCAAAATAATTTCTACTTTTCTATTTTCTTTGTCTCTGTCATCCTTCTTTGATTGTGCAGAATTAGCAGATTTATGCTTACTAGTAGAAGAGATCCATTTACCTTTGCCCTTTCAACTAGCCAAGAAAGCTTGATCTGCAACACACATAATGGACTTGTTCTGCCTAGACTGATCTTCCTACAACAAAATAGAGACTAACCCCTTAAATGTTAAGGCATTTGGATTGCCTTTCATCATCAATCAAAGATTAGAAGCAAAACTCTAATATGAATTTAGAAGACCATTCAGAACATTCTGTACAAGTGAATTGTTAGGAAAAACTTCATTAGTAGAAATCAACTGCTCCTTCAAATCTTTGATTTTTGTCAAAAAATTATCCATGGAATCTCCTTCATTCATGTGCTCACTCTCCAACTGTTTTCAAAGGTAAGCAACATGAGCCTCATTCCTTGCCTGGTATAATGTGGTAAGTGTATCCCAAGCATCCTTTGTTGTTCTGAAAGAGTGAATATGAGGAATAATGGCACATTTGATAGACAAGGCTATCAATGGATGTGCTTGAGCATCTATGCCATCCCAATGAATTTGCTCTATAGGAGGTGCAATAGGAACGACAACACGAATAGGAATCTGTAGAGTATCACCATCTTCAACAATACTACATCACCTTCAACAACTATGTTTGTAGGTGTAATAGGACATTTTTCAACACCCTGCATAATATTCCCTAGTCCTTTTGCAACCAATACATGACACATCATATAAGCCTATAATGGGTAATTGGTACCGTCCAAAATATCCTCAATAGCCAACATACGGAATACATCACTGCTTTCAACCATGGCCACAGACCAAAATACCATGATGTAGTAAAATGACTGTATCTCAAAAAGTTGAACAGAACAAAGCTATATATATCTTTGGCACAAAAAGACAAAATTGCTTGCACAATCACTATGATAGTGCATTCGGAGGCTGAAACGAGCTCAGATCATGATTTCATTACCACAAAGCGAAGATGTTTTGAACTCCTAATCAACTTGAGTATGCTCACCAATTTTTTTGCGATTTTGAGTTTGTGATCAGAGGGGTGTCAATGATGCCCTAGATGAACAACAACTTGCTTTGATACCAGTTGTTGGAGTTTTAGGTCTATAGAAGCACTCAAACAACACAAGGAAGAAGAAGAAGCTTGGAGCACACCACACAATACTGAATGTACCACTAGAATGTACAAAGATATGCGAGCTGTCAAGGTTATAGGCATATATACAAGCAGAGGGAAAAAAACCTCTTGGTTTTGATTCTATTGGGTAGTCTTCTTGATGTATCTTCAAGTTTGCTCTTTGATAATCCCATATGGTATATTGAATGTCTTTATGATTTTATCTAGATCTTTATTCTTTATCTTGGCTTCTTTCATAACACCCACAACTACATCTTCAAAGTTTAGTGTCATGCAAGACACCAGTAGTGCTTGTTCTCTCTTATCTAGCTCTATAGTTTACGGCATTGGAATGTCATCAATAGCAATCTCCTATTGATCTCTTGTGGGTGGTTGCACAATGGGGGGAGAAAGAGGGTGTACCTCAGTCTCCTCAATAGTCAGAGTTTGGCCTTTTACTACTGGTGTCCCCATGTTCACTTGCGGATCTGCTTGTTTATTCTGAACTCATATTAATTGAGCTTGTAATTTTGTGATTGTTTGGTCCTTTTCTTCACTTTGTTTCCTTGCTTTATCTCTTTGTTCATTTTGAATTTATCTTCGCATATGTCTATGAGTTGTCCATGTCTTGTCTTCATTGCTCTATGTATCGATCCACTACTTCTCTCCATTTCCTTCTTAATTCCATGGTGTCTTGAGCATACTTTCATTCCCATTGTATATGAATTGTTTGTTCTATTTTCAATTGATCTGCATATACTTCTAATTGATTCTTTAGGCTCTGAATCTTATCATTCAATCTTGAAGATTCTTCCACTGGTTGATTCAATAAAAGAGATGTCATCAATTCCTTATTGTGACTCCTGAGTGAATCAGCTTGTTCCATATATCCTTTGATTTGAGCTTCCGAAATTTTACTTCTACTTACAAGGTGGACCTTTTCTACTTCATTTTGGTCATATTTCCTTTGGAGTCCCATGTTCTGACTCTCCACTTTTTCATATTCTTGCTTCAATATATTCACTTGAGTAGTCATGGCAACATGCTCACCTTGCAATTTGTTGATTGTGTTGATAGCTTCATTGAGTTCCTCTTTTAGCCTTTGAATTTCTATAAAGGCTTGCAACACTTGATCGGACATATTCTCACTTAATGCTTTGAATTGATTTTTTTCTATGTGTGCTTGCTCATATTCTTTGTCCGCTTCTACAAGTTCTTGTTGAATGTTCATAGCGCTTTGAATCATGTGTTGGCCTACTGATTTTAGCTGTGCTACATCCACATTTAACCATGTTTGAGGTATTACCAGAGTCTACTTCATTAGCACATCTTTTCCTTTGTGTGTGTGTGTGTAGTATCATTAAATGGCTACCAAATTTGTAATCGAATGGTCGGCTCAACCTCTTTTATTGGAACCTCTTTTGAGCCAATCCCTTCATCATGCACATCCATGGAAGATGCTCGGCAATAACTCTTATTGGCAATATAGGCTCACTGATTTGTGCTTCCTTTTCTTGTTGAGTTTCTTCTTTAAGAGGGAAAAATTTTCACCTCTATCTAATGCTATTTCTTGAACTTGAAGTTTAGTGGTATCATTGATCTCAATTGTATGTGTGTTATCCCTTCTTGGAGTCCTTATGATTTCTCCTTTTGTCACACTCTCTCTCTCATTTCCTTGGGCTCACTGGCCACTTCTTGTTGATCCATTTTGTCCTATCATCCATCATCATAAATATCCATATGGAGACTGACATTTAAGGTCAATTGATCCTCTTTTTCATTTGATCTTGAGTTCTCAAGGCCCAACTCTTTATAACAATTTATTTTGGAGAGTCTCTTGCCTGTTTGTTGCTTTTCTCTGGCTTCACTCGATTGCCCGTAATGTGGCCTTGAACTATGAGGTTCACATGCCCTTCCATATACGTGTGAGTTTCTTGAAGAGCTTCTTCCAACTCGGCTTTTGAGATAGATGGTGGCTGAGTTAAAGTGGACTTCAGAATTATATGAATGCATTTCGGTGGAGTAGTAGATGCTTATTCAAAACTCATCTTCCTTTTGGACCCTCTCATGGTTGGTTGAGTACTAGCGTAAGCTTCTTCTATGATCACCACACCATGCTTCTTATTTGGTACAACAGTTGATTTTATATATCTTGCCATTTCCTAGGACTCTTGGAGATAATTTCTTGAGAAGGAGGGTTTGGTTGAGCACATGTGGTAGAACAAGAATCTTGTGGGACACACATAGTGGATTGAAGCATGAAATCATGAGATATGGAGTTTGGTTGGAATTCTTATTCATGCATACTTTGTTTTGGTACATTAGGGTTTTCCATGTCTATAGTCTTTAGTGGACTTTCATATAGTAGAATAAAGACTTCAATATGTCCTACTTTGGCTGATATATATGCTTGGGCTAGATGTATTGTAACCTTAAACTCATATATCCAATCTTTTCCTAAGACTAGCTTTTCTAGAATACCATAGTCTTTTCAGACCAAAAGTCTTTGTTGCATGGTGTTGTTATCTGAGTGCAATGATAGGGCTACTTCTCCTAGGCATTCGATGGTATTAACTCCAATTCCTATCATGCAGGCTTTAGTTGGAGAGATTGGCATCTTCAAGTTTTCAATTAGAGATGCACATGAACTACTTAGAGTTATTCCTATATCAATTAAAGAGTCAACCAAATGATATTCTTCATTTCCAATCCCTAGGTTTAGATAAGGTTGTTTTGGTATGTTTCCTAGAGTTTTGATGTTGGTTGTTTGATCATTCACCGTGAGAATTGGCTCCTCACCTCACATGTATGTTTCATTATGTTCTTTGATCCATTCCTTATGTTTTCGTATTCTCTCTATGGCTTCTAGTCTTGATTCTTCTCTTATTATCTCTTCTTCTTTTTTTTTTGTTCTATGCTCCTAGAAATCTAGTCAACATTTGTTCCGTTAGGGGTTCCATATATTTTTTCACTCTACAACCACTTATATAGTTTGGAAGTATATCTTCGTGTATTGTTTTAAAGTGTACATAATCATAAGACCTTTATCTTTGACATGAACATCATAATAAGCTTTTTGCCTCTACTTAGTCGCATAAATGCTTGTTGATGCCTACAATCTAGTTTCATGCAACTTCTCTATTTGATCCAATTTCTTGGGCAATTCATGTCTTGTCCATTCATATTTGTCAATTACTCGAAGAGTAGGAACCAATAAATCAATTGGTAAAATTGCATTCTGACCATAAACTAGATTAAAGGGTGTCGTTCCTATAATTGTCTTATAAGAAACTCAGAATGCCCAAATTGCATGATGCAATTGTTTACCCCAATCACATCTTCCATTGTTCACTATCTTGGTAAGAACCATGCATAACACTTTATTTGAACTCTCGCCCATTATTTTGTGGATGATAGGGTGCTAACTTAAATCACTAGAAATTCATTCATAAGTGACTCAATGACTTCGTTCATGAAGTGCATACCTCTATCACTTACAATTTCTATGGTAGTCCAAATCTACTGAAGATATTTTTGAATAGGAACTTTGCCGTAGTTTGGGCATCATTATTCCTAGTGGATCTAGATTCTACACACTTAGTTAAGTAATCTATGGTTACTATGATGTATTTTGCATGAGATCCTCTTGTTATGGGATAACTGGGTTCATTGGAGTCTATTCCCCATTTAGAGAAAGCTCGTGCACTAACCATTGGTCTCAAAGGCATATCATCTTGTCGCATTGGGTACTTGGTTCATTGGCATACATCACAACTTCGTACATATGTTTTGGCATCCATATGTAGTGTTGGCCACCGTAAGCCTTCAAAGAGAATCATTTTAGCAGTGTTGTCAATTGAAAAATGACCTTCAATTGCTCGAGCATGAGCCATTTCTGAGATAGGCAAATATTCTCCTTCATGCACACATAGTCATGGTTGATTGTCTTTTTCTCATTTGAATAGTTGGTTACCCATAATTACATAATCCTTGTTCTATTCTTCTAGGGATGTTTTCCTTGCAAAACTTGATCCTTCTATATAATTTTGGATTTCAAGTAATCTACAAGTGGCTCACTCCACTCTGGCACTATAGTTGAATAACTTAGGCATGAATGTTCCTTGGGTGTGATTCTTGACATAGATAAGAACTTGTCACGTATTCATATACATCTTTTTGCATGTTCGGCCAATACACTCCTTGTCCTTTTAACTTGTGTGGTTCCACTAACTCCCTTATGTGTTCTCCATTTCTTCTCGTGGGCTTTTTTGATGAAGATACTTTTGTCATCATCCTTGACACGTCTTAGAAATATTCCATTGGAGTCTTTGAAGTACAAACTACCTGCCATAATGTGGAGGTTTCTTATTTTTCAGATTTCTCTGCTCCCAATTGAGTTAATCCTATGGTTTGGTCCATGTGTGAGTATAGGTATCAACTTCTGAGCCCACTTTGGACATACTTCTAAGTTAAACAAATAAGTATCGGGTAGCTCATATTCTACTTAGGTTGGTGGTTCTCCATGTGTCATTATTGACAAACGATAAGCTCTTACATGAGTATTGCCCTTCTTGACTACTACCTCAAAGTCAAATTCCATTGGCAATAGAAACCATCTAACTAGTCTTCGTGTGTTACAAGGCTTATTGACCAAGTATAATAAAGCTTGGTGATTAATAAAAAACTTGAACCTGTTGAATAGGAGGTAATGTCTAAAGTTTTTTGTTGCATAGACCATAACTAGGCCCTCTTGTTTAGCCGTAGTCTAATTGTGTTCTATTTGATTAATCTATCTACTGGCATAGGCGATTGGATGATCTAACTTTCCTTCATTTGCAGGTTGTGCTAAGATGCATCCAATGGAAAAACTAGATGCATCCATGTGTATATGAAATGGTTTGCTCCATTTTGGACCTTTAAATATTTGAGCTGAATGCAATCTCCATTTTAACTCATTGAATGCGTTTTTTGCATTCTTCTGTCCAAGTAAATTTAGCCAACAAATTGTACAAGGGTTTAGCGATTATAGTGTACATGTGGATAAATCGGCAATAATATATTTAATGAACCATAAAGGCTTGTAATTCATTTACATTCTTAGGTATTGTTAATTCCAAAATAACTTTGATCTTACCTTCATAAGTGGAGATTCCATTTTTGGAACTATGTGTCCCAATATCTTTCCTTGTCTCACCATGAAAACACATTTTTTTGGATTCAAACATACTCTATATTGCCTACATTTGTCAAAATTTTTCTTAATTCAAGTATATGGGCAATACGATGAGAAGAGTATGTACATAAGTCATCTACGTAAACTTCCATACTTTTCCTGAGGAATTATTTGAACATATGACACACTAGTGTTTGAAAAGTCACTAGGGTGTTAGTTAAACCAAATGGCATAAACCTAAATGCATATATTCCCCATTTAGTAGCAAAGGTGGTCTTATATTGGTCTTCGGTAGCGATGGATACTTGATTATAACTTGAAAACCCATCAAGGAAGTTGCAAACTTCCTTGCCTGCTACCCTTTCCAAAAGATGGTTTGTAATGGGTAATGGATAGCTATCTCGAATGGTGGCAACATTAAATTTTTTGAGGTCAATAGAAGCCCTAAGCTTTCCATTTTTCTTCATTACCACTAACAAAGGAGAAAGCCATTCAGTGTGTCCAATCTTGTATATAAATCTAGCTACCGACAATTTTTCTATCTCTTCTTTAATTTTGGCAGAATATACATCATTATATATATATATATATATATATATATATATATATATATATATATATATATATATATATATATATATATATATATATATATATATATATATATATATATATATATATATATATATATATATATATGTTGTCTAATTAGATGGTTTTGCATTGGGAGTCATAGGAATTCTATGGGCGCATATTAAGGCATCTACTCCTTTTAAGTCCTTGTATGTCCAAGTAAACATGTCCCTATATTCTCAAAAAAATGCTATGAGTTCTTGTTCCTCTTCTAAGGACATGTCCTTGCCTATGTAAGTACATCCCACCATCTCCCTCTAGGGTTACTATTACCTTCTTGGTTTGTTCTTTGTTATCATATGCCATTCCATCTTGTGCCTCTCTCTTAGGCATTTAAGTAGCTATTTTTCTTTCCTCTACTTCATACCTTTTAAAATGTTAGAGCACTTCAAAGTGTTCATTTGGTAAATTTTCATCCTCCATTTCAATGGTTTTCCTTCTAGGGTTTCCTTTATATTCTTCTATAGCTAATAGTTTTTTATTTTCCTTGGGGTCTTCTTGCTCTACTACTTTTAAGTATTGCTCACCTGAGTCCAACTCAGGTTCCATTTCTATGCTTTCATAGTCTTTCTTCCGCTCTTTTTCAATTATTTCACCTTCTTTTTCCTCTTGAAGTACAACCATGTATAATCTTAAATCGTATCCTTCCTCATCCACACACTCATTCATAGTCGAAACTTCTTTATTTACACATACATCTACTGTTTCTAGGATTTCCATCCATCGGTGTGGTTCAAATGCTTCATCGAGAAATACATGTGGCATGTAGGCTTGATCTTCTACACGTCTATGTTTCATATGTCCTGGTTGCCAATGTTGTAATCTTTTCTCTTCTTGTTTAGTGCCTTGCAAATCCATAGTTGGGTGCCTTCATTCATCCGGGATTGGTCACTAGATGCAACACTATGGATTGACACATCATATTCCTCTTTATGTATAGGATTCCATTGAAGAGGTGGTATGTCTCTATATGCGAAGTTTTGGAGATTTATTTTAGTAGCAGTGCCTTAGTGTTGGAGATACAAAGCATCTCGTCCCAAGTATTGGACTACCTTTAGTTGTCACATGAATGGTCTACCTAAAATCATCTCGTAATTGCTTGCCTTGCCAAATTTATTGGAACAACAATCTTTCATTATGCTTGAAGCGGAGATGATCTACATCAAATTTATAATTTGAATGATGCCACATATACTCCTTGTAGAGTTTTATTTGCATTCATTTATTTTTTTGAGAGTTTGATCTTAGGATCACCTTCTTATGTAATTCCCAAAGTATTTATCCTTGTAAAAGGGAAGAGTAAAAGGCCTAGAAGCCACGAGTTAGAAGTCATTGGGATTGATTCTCAATCAATCAATCAAGAGGTAGATTTGATTTGAACTTTCTTTTTTCCTGGATTATAGGAAATGATTCCAATCAATCTAAAGGACCAAATCCACCTGATTTCGAATTTAAATCCATGGACAAAAAGGCATGGATAGATGCTCAAGAGTTTATATAAAGATTCCATAAGATTTTTACATTAAATAGAGTCATGATTTGAAGCAATACATATACTCTTTGATTGTTGCTTGGTGCCAAAACTGTTTACTGCTCCTTCTTCCTTAGACACAATGAACTTGTAGAGAGTTCTGGTCTCTCTATAGAGCTCCAAATCGAGTTTTTAAGAACTTGTTGGAAAGATATTGCTGTCTAGTTTATGTATACAAATTTTTAGATCATTTGGCTCATTAATTTCATAGAAATTCAAGTTTTACAGTCTTGGGGTAATTCTCTCCAACTCCTTGAAAAATCGAGATGACACCAGCTCAATGTTAAGGTGATTGCTCCTTGCTTGGTTCATATAAATTAGGGCATTTATACATTATAGCAAGAAAACCTATGTATAACACTCCTTTAAGATGAATTTTTCCAATTTTTACTATGTTGGTTGCTCTCAGTGTTTGAAGTCATAACTTCCATCCATTTTTAGAAGGTTTTTGTGAGCTAGTCAAAGTACAAGTTATCTATTTTGTATCAACTTGTTCTTGATGATGTTCCAAAGTACCTATCGGGTTTTATTGTACTAAACACACGATTACAAGGTCTAATTTACATATCCAAAGAGCTAGGGCTGATCCTATGCTAGTTTACTGGACCAACTTCACCACTTGACAACTCAACTTTCTAAGCCTCTCCAAGCTTCTCCAACTTCTTTCAATACTATTAGAGCAACTTCAAGATGGGACATGACTTTCCATCAATGATTGAGAAGCTTGATAAACACAATTATGCTGCTTGGAAAATCAGAATGAAGGCTTATTTGCAAGGAAGAAACCTATATGGGATTGTATCAGGTGATGAAGCAATGCCTACTCCAAGATCCAAAGGAGGACCTACTCAAGAGGAAATAGATAAGCTCAGACTTTGGTGTGCAAGGGATGCTTAAGCAAGGTCATACATACTCAAATCTATCTCTGGTTTTCTATTACCACATATTAGAGGATTGAAGACATCTCAAGAGACTTGGGATGTCCTAGAGATTTTCTTTTCTGCTATTACAAAAGCAAGGAAGAACCATCTTTGGAACGAGCTCAACCAAATGAAGAAAAGTAAAAAACAAACCATCACTAAGTTTGTTACAAAGGTCAAGGAGGTTGCTGATCAATTGGCATCCATTGGAGATCTAATTGAAGAAGAGGCCATCATAAGATAAATCCTTAATGGGATTAGAGGTGACAAGCAATGGCAATCTTTCACCATAGCCTATGATCTCATCATGGATGTGAAAACTCCATACTTCAACATCTTTATTGGACAACTCTTCAATCAAGAGGCCAACAATAGCATTGAGGGTAACCCCTATCATGGTAATTCAACTAGTGGTCTATATGCAGATAAGAAGGACAAGAAGCTAAAAGGCAAAAAGAAGTAAGAAGATGAAGAGGAGACTTCCCAAGCCAACTTTGCAGGCAAGAGGAAGTGGAAAGGGAAGAAAAAAGGACCAAAGCATGACAAGACCAAAGTCCAAAATGTTCAACCTCGTGTCATTTTTGATAAGACCAACCAAACCACTCAGAATTATTGGTTCAATGGGAAGACCCATAAAGGAAGTGGAAGAGGTGGATATGGTAGCAATAGAGGTAGAGGTGGAAACAAATTCAACAATAAAAAAAGAGGCCATAACAGAAGGGACTACAACAATTATTCTAAAGGTAAAAAACATGAAGACTCATTGCTCTTGATCAATCTAAGCCACAAAGAAGGTAAAGAAGGTGATCATTTATTTTACATAGATTCAGGATGCTCAAATCAGGTTGCAGGAAACATAGCTATTTTATCTGATTTGGAAAGTCCAAAGCATAGACATGAAGTTCAAACAGGGGATGATACTAAGCACAATGTGGAGAATATTGGTAATGTCAAAGCTTCCAATGGTAGGACAAATATTATGATCAAGGTACTCTATGTTCCCACTATTACAAAAAACCTAATAAGTGTAGGCCAAATAGTTGAGAAAGGCTCGCGAGTTAGGTTCACCCGACATGGAGCTTTTGTGGAAGATCCATGTGAAGGCTTTAAGAAGATAGCCAGAGGTGAGAAGCATGGTAGGCTCTTTACTTTTGAAGTAGGAGAAACCAAAAACATAGCTCTATTTAACTTTGGGTCTCAAACCCTAAGCGAGCTTGAAGTGTGGCATACGAGGCTAGGTCATGTAAATGAAAGAACCTTGAAAGATATATGGAGAGATCAAAGTGTTATTGGGATGCCAAACATATCAAAGCAACACATGATCAACTGATGTGATGCATGTTAGAGTGGGAAGGCACAAAGACAACCATTCAACCACAAAGGCTACATCCACAACAACTTATTGGACTTAGTACATACATATATATGGGGGCCAAGTCAAGAACCTTCATTGGCAAGATCAAGTGATTATGTATCATTTATTGATGACCATAGTAGATTGACTATTCTATACTTTATCAAGAGTAAGAATGAAGTGTTTGATTGCTTCAAAAAGTATCTAGTACATGTGGAGAATTATACAGGTAGATCACTCAAGAAGCTCATATATGATTCTCTAAAGAGTTTGATGAGTTCTTGCAGGATAAAGGTATTAAAAGGGAAGTGACTACCAAGTACTCTCCTCAATTGAATGGAGTTGCAAGGAGAAGAAACAAGAGACTAGTTGGATAAGCCAGAACAATGCTTGAAGAGAAGAGGTTGCCACATTATCTATGGGCTGAGGCTATTTCAGTTGCTATGTACCTTGTCAATAGACTACCATCCAAATCACTTCAAGGCATGACTCCTTATGAATCATGGTATTTAAGAAAACCTAATCTTGGACATTGCAATGCATTTGGTTGTTTAGCTTATGTTCATGTACCATCACAAATAAGAGGTATTCTAGATGAAAGGGCAACAAAGGTAGTTTTTATTGGGTATGTCTGAGCTCACATGGGTTACAGGTTCTATAATCCTTCAACCAAGCAATTCACTACAAGTAGGGATGTTGTGTTTGAAGAACACAGGTCTTGGTATGATGATGAAAAACAAAAGGTAACTCTACCATATGATCTTGATTCTCATTCTCATCAATTAGGAAGCAAGTATGACACATAGGTCCAAGATCCAAGAAGTGATACAGATGATGACCAAAATGAAAAGGAAAAGGATTACAAGCTATGGAAGTCAAGAGGAAAAGCAAAGATGCAAGAGTGTAGAGAATGCTCAAATCAAGCACCTAGAAGATCAACAAGGGAGAAAAGACAACCACAAAGGTATGGATATGATTCCACATTTGTTACAAAGCATTCAATCTACTTGGAAAAGGACTCAATTTCAGAGGAAGACTCAACCTATGAGGAGGCAAAGGGAATCCCTAATTGGGAAAGGCCATGAAAGAAGAAATAGATGCATTGAAGGAGATGGACACTTGGGATTTGGTTCAAATATCACCAAATCAAAAGGTAATTGGTTGCAGATGGTTAAATAAAGTTAAAAGAAACTCAGACGGATCAGTTTGCAAGTACAAGGCAAGATTAGTTGCCAAAGGATGCCCACAAACTCATGATATAGACTATGAGGAAACATTCTCACGAGTTGCAAAGATGACTACAATCAGAACATCGATAAGTGTAGCTACTGCAAGAAATTGGAGACTCCTCCAACTTGATGTAAAAAATGCATTTCTAAATGATTGAATAAGTGAAGAGGTATACATGTCACAATCACCATGTTTTGAAATCCTAATCATGCATCTTATGTTTGTAGACTTAATAAAGCATTGTATGAATTGAAACAAGCTCCTAGAGCTTGGAATTATAGGTTGGTTACATACCTTCAAGATCAAAGGTTCAAACCTAGCAACTCAGTTCCTTCTCTATTCATCAAGAGGGATCACAATGAGGTTATCTATCTATGTGTATATGTAGATGATATTATTGTGACAAGTGATGATCTCAATGGCATTCAAAAGATCAAGATACACATGCAAGAGGAGTTCAAACACTACAACATATTAGGGGTATACTGAGGCTTCTACTTAGGAAAATGAACAGGCATGGTTTTGCCCTAACATCAGTGTAAGGGTCAGCATAGGCGTCAAAACCAAGATGCCAGTATAGGCACCAACATATGTGTCGGTATGAACATCAGTATGAGCATTGATATGAGCACTGGTATATGCATCGGTATGAGCGTCAAAAATATCAGTGCCATACTAATGCCCATATCCATGCCTATACCATCAATTGTTGGGTGTATCATCACGCATACCAATGACCATCCTAGGAGTACCGCCGTGCATACTGAAGACCATATCTGCAAAATTTTTTTTGGGCAGAGTGTGTTGTCTCTTGCTACAACAACATTACCACAATGTCGCTTAACAAAAGACAATACACTCTGCCCAAAAAAAATCGAGTACATGTGATGTGTACTCTAATGGAAACCGAAACATGATTTCATAAAGCAAAATACTATCGGACACAAAAGAGATGAGTAGAATGAACCATGAACCATGCACAAAAAAAGTTATATATTTCATAAATGAAGCATGTACAAGAGTGTGGCAAACTTTGGAAAAATTTCACCATCACCCCACTATGAAAAGTAGACCTATTTTTGTCCATTTGTGTGATCCGAAAGTGGCGTCCATGAAACCATAGTGCACCGTATTTAGAGTACTCCCAATCACATCCCTTTGCGAGTTCTTCTTCTTCTTCAAAGATATCTTCACCTACTGCCTTTGCTTGTGAAACCATTGTATCTCGCCATCTCCTCGTTGGAAAGGGTGGAAAAGGTCGAAGACTTTCTGGAAGGGGCAAAAAAAAATGGAATGATTCTTTCAAAATTGAGCTCTTTCCTTTGTGTTTGTCTCCTTGGCAAGCTCATACCTTTCTAACCACTTCTGTATAGGCTCAGAGCTAACGATGCAAAACTTCATTGCCTTCTCTCTGAAAGCTACATCCATTTTTCTTTGCATCCCTTTACCTTGAGGTTGATCGCCTACGAGACGAACATCTTCATTATCCCTCCATAAGCAAGGCATTTTTGGGTCCGACATACGTAGAAACTTAATTATGAATACAAGAGACTCTTGTACAAGCCATCCCTTTGCCATGCTGCCCTTTGGACGTGCTCTCTCGGCATCTAGTAGGTGTCTGAAACTCTAAAATTATCTTCGTCACTTGTTGCTCTTCCATCGTGCGAAGCACCCAAGGAGCTCTTGGCAATGATACTATTTTGTTGGGCTTAGTAATTGCCCATAACTCTTGCATACGACCTCGCTCTTCCAAGTCCTCCCTTTGTGCTTTGCTTTCTTTCTTTTCAATCAAATTCTTCCAGAGAATCTCTCCCACATTCTTGAAAATATGCATCGGGTCTACCAAATGATTGATCAATAAATCCCTCCAATAAGGGATTTCATGAAAGATCGACAATCGTTTCATGCCAACAACTGATGTTTCTGAATCTCACAGTTGTTTCCAATTGCTAACTTTCATTTGGCATTGCACTTGTCGACCAATTTTCCCTTCACGTAAAACATGTCCATCAGGCAAATATCTATGATGTCCTTCATAGACAATTTTATGAAGTGCTTTGGAATAGTGTGCTTCGAGTCATGGTCTGCATAGAGGACAAGCATGGTAAGCCAGAATCGATAAACCTAAACATTTACTAGAACTAGGCCAATCATGCATCATCCAAATAAGTATGCCTTGCACTCGCATGTCTCATCTTCTTATATGTTGAGACGTCACACACAATAATCCCATCACATAAAGTGCACAACTCTTCCACAAGTGGTGCAAGGTATACATCCATGTTTTTTACCTTATACTTACCTAGAACAATAAGAGCTAATAATAAATGGCCCTTCTTTGTGGCCAGCCATGGTGGGATGTTATAATTGACCAAACATACAGGCCATGTGCTCCATCAAGAGCTGCGTAAGCCAAATGGATTTACTCCATCCATAGCTAGGCCTAGATGTATGTTTCAAGGCTCACTAACAAACTCTGGCCACTTACTATCTATGTATTTCCAAGCATCAGAGCCAGCAAGCACTTGCATTACACCATCTGTAGACGTGCTTTTTGCATGCCATGACATTAACTCAGCTATAGATTTGCATCTAAACATGCTCTTAATTCTTGGAATGATAGGAAAGTGGCGAAGAACCTTTGCAGGGATTGCTCACAAGGTCTTCTCTAAACCTATTTGCTCCACACTTTGGACATATGTGGAGATGCTCATACTCGTTCTGAAAGAGGATGCAATCATTCAGACAAGCATGAATCTTAGTGTAGTCCATTCCAATGGATTGTAAAAGTTTTGTTGCATCATGTTGGAGGCATGTCATTGCTCTCTGGCAAAAAATGATCTTTAAGAAGCCCACAATAATCAATTAGAGTGATATTAGTAAATAAAGTTATTTTGATACAACAATGAAAGTTTATTTCAAATCCGCTTACCTAAACAATTCAAAGATACTACTATTTAACCATCCATAAATGGATTGAAGATTGAGCATTGTGAGTGACACACGTAGTACAAATATCTTTCCTCCATTGTACAGTGGTAAATGAGCTAGTCTTCGCATGTTTTCATATTCTTCATCGGCTTCTGATCGTGGAAATTCTGTTGTTTCCAAGAAACTCACGACATCTTCTCCACCATCATGATCTTTGTCCATCTCATAAAATGCTTCGAGCATTGCTTCCATGTGTTCATTTTGTGTAATGCTATAGTACATTGTACTTCTACCTCCCTTTTTGTTCTCTTCTATCCATGAGAGGTTACCCGTGCAATGTTGTTTGGGTACACCTGCTCACCAAGGGGGACCATGCGAATGGTAGCATAGGTTTTGTAGTCGATTTTTATCAAAGGATCCATATTCTCTAACATGTGCAGTACAAATCCATCATTTTCGATAAATTTGATACTTGCACTAAGTGCAAGGACATGCCACTCTCTCCTCCGGATCCAAACTAGCGATCTGATACAATATGGACATTTTAGAACATTTGATTTTTCTTATTAAACCTAAAAACCATAATCCTAAAGACTTAAACCTAATATATATATATATATATATATATATATATATATATATATATATATAGATTTAATTATATATTCTATTTTTTAAATTTTTTTTCTTATTCAATTTATATATTTAATTATATATATTTAATTAAAACACTAGCTATTTTCATATTTATTTATCTATACTAGAATAATATTTTTTATATAAATTTAATTATATATTCTAATTTTTTTATTTTCTTTTTCTTATATATATTTAATTTAAGTAAAAAAACATAAATCCCTATTTTTATATATTTATTTGTATATATTTCATTATATATATTTAATTTTATATGTATATTTATTTATTTATACTAAAGACCTAAAAAAAATCCAAATCCCTAATCCTAAAGACCTAGACCTAAAACATGTATATGTGTGTATGCATGTGTATATGTATGTGTACGTGTACATACATTATGTGTGTATATGTGTATATGTGTATATGTGTCTATGCATGTGTAAACAACCTAGAAACCCTAATCCTATTTTTACATATTTAATTTGATAAAAAACCCTAAAATCCTAATTTTATATATTTAATTATATATATTTAGTTATATATATTTAATTGAAACACTAGTTATTATCATATTTATTTATCTATACAAAAATCATATTTTTTTAATATAGATTTAATGTGTACATATATTATGTGTGTATGCATGTGTAAACAACCTAAACACCCTAATCCTATTTTTATATATTTAATTTGATAAAAAACCCTAAAATCCTATATATTTATAAATAAATAAATAAATAAATAAATAAATAAATAAATAAATAAATAAATAAATATATATATATATATATATATATGTGTGTGTGTGTGTGTGTGCGTGTGTATATATGTGTGTATGCATGTGTGTATTTATCTATACTAAAGACCTATTTTTTATATATTTAATTATGTATATATGAGTGTGTGTATATGTATGTGAGTGTGTATGTGTATGTGTGTGTATGTATATGCACATGTGTTTGTAATATGTTAAAATCCTAAAGTCCTATTTTTTACATATATTAAGAATCCTAAAGACCTATTTTTTATATATCATAAAAAACCTAAAAACTCTAAAACCCTAATCCTATGTGTGTATGTATATGCATGTGTGTTTGTAATATGTTAAAATCCTAAAATCCTATTATATATATATATATATATATATATATATATATATATATATATATATATATATATATATATATATATATATATATATATATATATATATATATATATATATATATATATATATATATATATATATATATATATATATATATTAAAAATCCAAAGACCTATTTTCTATCTATCATAAAAAGCCTAAAAACCATAAAACCCTAATGCTATATATATTTGATTATATATTGTATTTTCTTCCTAATTTATATAAATATATGTTTATATATGTTAATTTTATTCTAAAACTCTATTTTTTATATAAATAATTATATATATTTAATTTGATAAAAAACCCTAAAATCCTATTTTTATATATTTAATTATATATATTTAATTATATATATTTAATTATATATATTTAATTCGATAAAAAAGTAAAATCCTATTTTTATATATTTTATTAATTTATTTAAAACACTAGCTCTTCTCATATTTATTTATCTATACAATTATCCTATTATATATATATATATATATATATATATATATATATATATATATATATATATATATATATATATATATATATATATATATATATATATATATATATATATATATATATATATATATTAATTTTTTCTTTATTTTTTTCTTATATAAATTTAATTGAATTATATGTATGTAAAAACCCTAAAACCCTAATCCTAAAGACCTAGATCTAAAACATGTATATGTGTGTATTCATGTGTATATACCTGTATATATGTATATGTATTATATGTGTATATGTGTATATATGTTATGCATGTGTGAAAACCCTAAAACCCTAATTGTAAAGACCTAGACCTAAAACATATATATGTGTGTATGCATGTGTATATATTGCTATGTTTACAAACTTTTAAACATCAAAGTACACAATGAAACATGATGAGACCTCCCAAGATCTTCAAAAGATCAAACAAATATTTCCAAACTTTAGAAATCAAACTTTCCTCCAAACTTTTAAGAAAATAGAAATGGGTGACTATAAAAAAAATAACCACTAGAAACTCTCTGAGCAAAATTTGTCAAACTAATCATATATTTTGAAAGTAGACTCTATGTAGCATGCTTTAGAAACAAAAAATGTAAAAAAAGGTGGAGTATTGCTCCCAAACAAATAGTTTGAAGTAAAGGTATGTGGAGGCTTGCAACAACAAGGTATGACTAGCTATCTGAATTGAAAACTGATGTACAACAATAGGGAAATTCAAAGCTCTATGAAAAATTTTGATATAGATAGAAATTATGAGAGAGATAAGAAAACTCCTCCAAGTCAAATCACTCAAAAAGACCTCATAACGACTGAGATATGGAAGTTTGAAGAGAGGTATGTCTTTGATGAGACACCAAATACACACAAGAAACTATCTCTACAAAAATGCATACTTGTGCAGAGTTTTTTCATTGTGTTTTGTATGAAAACTGATCTATTTATATTAAGCTTCGAAACGCAACAAGAATCACTCAATTTGGCCACCTACACTAAGAGAACCACTCTTTTTATTGAGAGGTTGTCAACAGAAGCACCTTCTTTGTCTAAAAATAGACGCCTCTCTTTTCCTTCTTGCTTTTATCTACTTTTACTCTAAATTTGGAGATGTGAGCGCCTCCATATGTTATTTCTCATGAATAATAAACTTCATAAGCCTAAAAAATAATACTTTAGAGCTTGTTCTTATGTACATTGCCCCCATCAAGCTCTAAATCTAAAGCTTTGACTCCAAGTAGAACTTTGATTCACTTGAGCTTCTGAGCATCCACTGCTTTTGTGAGTATATCTGCTAATTTATCTTTGGTTCCAACATGTTGAATATCAATATCTTCATTCACCACCTTCTCTCAGATATAGTGGTAGTGTACTTCAATGTGTTTGATTCTTGCATGGTACACTGGATTAGACGAGAGCTGTAATGAACTTACATTATCTCCAAAGAGTATTTGACATGCTGTGGATAGATTGATATCTTCATAAAGCTTCAAATACCACATAATCTCACATGTTGCATTTGTAAGGCTTCTATATTCAGCTTTTGTGCTTGAAAGTGCTACTGTAGGCTGTTTTTTAGAACTCCATAAAACCAAATTATTACCTGCAAATATCAGATATCCACCTATACTCCTTTTGTCATCCTTATTTCCAGCCCAATTTGCATCAATGTATGCTTTCAAATCCATACCTTCATGATATTTATAGCTCAAACCTTCATTTAATGTACCCTTCAAATATCTCAAGACCCTTTTACCTGCTTGCATATGTACATCGGTGGGTTTGTTCATGAATTGAGACAATGTACTTATGCTAAATGTAATATTCGGCCTTGTTAAAGTTGCATATATAAGAGAACCAATCAAAGACCTGTAGATAAGTGGATCTTCTAAAGGTTCACCATATTCAAGACTGTACTTCACACTGGGTTCCATTGGATTACTGATATTCTTGCAACGCTCCATGCCATATTTCTTTAACAAATTTGAAATATACTTCATTTGTAGAAGATATACACCATCTTCCTTCTTCATAACTTCGATTCCAAGGTCTCTCTTACATAGTGATAATGTACTTTAATATGTTTAGTCCTTGCATGGAAACTTGGATTGGCAGCCAAATGAATAGAGCTCATGTTGTCACCAAAGATACTTGGAGTTCCAATTTCCAATCCAAGATCTGTAAATAGTGTCTTCATCCACATTGCTTCTTGAGTAGCTATGGAAAGACCTTTGTATTCAACTTTAGAGGAAGAGAGTGCAACTGTGGGTTGCTTCTTGGATGACCATGAGACAAGTTTTGAACCTACAAAGGTACGATATCTTGAGGTGCTCCTTCTGTCTTCCTTGGAACTAGCCCAATCTGCACCAAAGAACAATTTCAAACTTAAATCAGATACATAAGGGTAGTATAACGTCTCATTCATGGTCCCTTTGAGATATCTGAGTATCCTCTTGGTAGCTTCCATGTGAGGTTTCCTGGGTGTGTGCATAAATTGACTTAGCATGCTCACACTATAACATATATCAACCCTTGTCAATGTGGCATAGTTCAAGCTACCCAGAAGGCTTTGATAACCTGTCACATCTTCTATGAGTTCACCTTCATGTGATCTCAATTTATGATTAACCTCCATTGGAGTACCTGCAATCCTGCAATCTTTCATTTTGAACTTTGTCAACAAGTCTTTAATGTACATTCTTTGAGTAAGATATAGACCATGATCCTTGTAAACCACTTCCAATCCTAGTAAGTATGTGAGTGACCCTAAGTCACTTATATTAAACTCTTCTTTCATCTCTTCTTTGACTTTCTTGATTCCATCTGCATCATTTCCTATTAGTATAATATCATCCACATACACACACAATAAACGACTTCAAAATTACCCCTTTTTATGAATAATGATGGATCTACCTTGCTAGGTTGAAATCCTTTGTCCTGCAAGAATGAGGCAAGCCTGTGATTCCAAGCCCTTGGGGCTTGTTTGAGTCCATATAGAGCTTTATTACATTTACACACATAATCAGGATATATGTGATTCTCAAAACCAGGTGGTTGTGCCATATATACATCTACTGTTATCCATCCATTAAGAAATGCATTTTTTACATCCAATTGAAGTATCTTCCAATTCTTGGAAGAGGCAATACTAAGCAAAACCCTAATTTTAGGCATCTTTGCCATAGGAGAGAAGGTCTCCTCGTAATCAATTCCCTGAGTTTGTGCAAAGACTTTTGCCAAAAGCCTTGCCTTATACATGTTAATGGAGCCATCTGAGTTCTTCTTCAATTTGTAGATCCATCTTGAGCCTATCACTTTCATTGATGGAGACTTGGGAACCAACTCCCAAGTGTTATTCTCATCAAGAGCTTCAATTTCTTCTTCCATTTCATGCCTCCATTTTGATTTCTTCTTTGCTTCCTCAAATGTTGAGGGTTCCTCTTGATTTACGTCTTGTGCTAGACAGATTGAATGTTTAGTGACTAGAGAAGTATCAAAATCATACCTTTCTGGTTTTCTTTTCTCCCTCATGGACTGTCTTAGGCCATGATGTGATGATTCTACCTCTTTTCCAAGTCCCTGCACTTTTGCTTTACCTCTAGACTTCCACATTTTGAGTTTTTCATACTGATTTGCTTCATCATCTTCTGAGGTATCCTGCTCTTCAATTTTAGGAGGATTGTCCTTAATAAGTTTTGGAAAATCTTCTTCAAGATTATAAGGTAAGTTGACCTTTCTACATGAATCTTCATACCAAGAACTACTCTCATCAAATACTACATCTCTACTCAAACCAAGAATCCTTTGGTTGTTGGGTTGTATAATCTATAACCCTTTTGATTGTTGTCATATCCAATGAATACACACCTTTTTGCTTTGGGATCCATCTTGCCTCTAACCTGTGAAGGAACATGAGCGTAAGCAATACATCCAAAAATCTTACAATGATCCAAACTTGTTCTTTTTCCATTCCAAGCCTCATATGGTGTCATGCCATCAAGTGATTTTGAAGGTAACCTATTAATCAAATAAGTGGCTGTGGATATAGCCTCAACCCATAAGTAATTAGGTAAGTGATTCTCATTTAGCATAGACCTTGTAGCTTCAACAATTGTCCTATTCCTTCTTTCTACCACTCCATTTTGCTCAGGAGTGTACCTTGTAGTGATCTCTCTTTTGATTCCCCTCTCTTGAAGAAAGGAGTCAAATTCATGGGAGAAGTACTTTCCCTCTCCATCTGACGTTAGCCTTTTTAATGTTTTACCTGTTTGATTCTCCACAAGAGCCAAATATCTTTTGAAGCATGAAAATACTTCATCTTTGTGTTTCATAAAATATAATATAGTCCATCTACTGCAATCATCAATGAAGGAGACATAATACCTTGATCTAGATATTGAAGCATCCTTGCTAGGTCCCCATACATCTGTGTGAACCAAATCCAAGAGGTCTCCATGCATATATCCTTTCTTCATGAATGGTAACCTGTGAGACTTTCCAAATTGACATGCACTAAACTTATAAATCACGTGTTGTTTTGACAAGCTAGGGAGTCCAAGTACACTTTTGTACCTGCAAATTTGCTTTAATGATCTTTCACCAATATGTTCTAACCTTTTGTGCCATACTTCCGATTCTATGAGTGTCTGACTACCATAGTTAAAGAGTGCAATGTTTCTAGTTTCTTGTAATTCAAATGTGAACATTCTACCTGTCTTTTCACCCTTTGCAATTCCCCCAAATCCTTGACTTGGATCTTCAACAAATGCTCTTGCTTTTGTGAACCTAACTTGTAGGCCTTTCTCCACAATCTATCCTACACTTATAAAATTCTTTGTGATGGTAGGGACATAGAGTACCTTGCTAAGTAGGTTGATATTTCCATCATGTGCTTTCACATTTCCTATCTTTTCCACCAAATTTCTTGTATCATCACCTGTCTGCACTTCATGCTTGTTCCTTGGATCTTCTAAATCTGATAGAAGTGCCACATTTCCTGCCACATGATTAGAGCAACCTGAATCTATGTAGAAAACATGCTCATCAGATTTACCTTGTGGCATGGCCATATTCATGATCAGCAATGAGTCCTCTTGATTTGAGTCTTTTGTGTAGTTATTGAAGTCTCTTCTTCGTCTATTGGCTCCTTGATAGTTTTAATGATTGTAATTGTTGTGGTTGCCATGGTAATTGTTGAACCTTCCTCTTGAGTAGCCATAACTTCCTCTATTGTAGCCTCTGCCTCTTTGATTCCTGGAATTCCTAAATCAATTTTTAGTTGTACGATTAGTTAACCACAAATAAAGCATGAATTAGAGTCTTGGGATCTCCCCCTGCCTTGCCTTCCTCATCTGCCTCTACCTCTACCATGTCTTCCTCTACCTGCATAGTTAGCTTGATGTGTACCTGCTTCATCATCAACTTTCTTTCCTCGTCCTTTGTTTTCTTTGGACTTTCCTTTATCAGTATACAAGACAGAAGATTGATTACCTTTGGATCTTTCTCCATTCTTGATAAGCTTGGCCTCTTGAGTAAGTAGTTGTCCTATGAGTGTATTGAAATTTGGTACATGCATATCCATGTATAGATCCATAGCTGTGGTGAATGCTTCCCACTTGTCATCTGCCTTCAAGTCATTGATGACCTGCCTTACAATTTGCCTCCCAACTGATTTGTTATGTCCTTGAGCTTTGTGACAAAATCAATCACATTTTGTTTGGGAGCTTTCTTGGGAGTTGTTAAGTTCAGCCATAGTTGATGCTTCCTGGCCTTTGTACTTGAAGAGAAGAAGGCTGCAAGTGCATTCCAAACTTTCTGAGATGTTTTACAACTTCTAATGTGAGGCAACAAAAAATTTGAGATAGATTTGAGGAGATAAGACCTTGCAAGTGCATCCTTGGAGCACCATGTGCTCAATCTTTCTTGCTCTTCTTGTGTTGGTTGACCTTTTTTCTTGAAACTTGGCACAACTTCATCTCCAGCTACATAACCATATAAATTCCTGCCTTGAAGATAAGATTCCATCCTTAATGGCGAGGTTGAGTAGTTACCTCTATCCAATTTGTCAATTGATGAAGGAAATCCATCTGTCATGTTGTCCAACCTTGCTCTAATACCACTGTGAAGAGATGGATTTGTACTTGATGAAGATGAAGTGGTGCTTCAAAAACTTTGCACTACACCAGCCAAATGAGCTCTAGAGATATGTGGTGGGCCCTTTTAGCTTGCCAAAGGATGTATTGGACACCCTATGTACCTTGGAAGATCACTCTCAAAAAGATAAATCAAAATAGATAGGTAGAAGTTGAACCAAGTGTAAAAAACTTGCTATTTTGGTTCATACACATGTTCAGAGTTTTGAACAATTCTCTGGCCACAATAGCAATTGACTTAATTCCTTTTGGGGAACCCTTATTAATTTAGTAAGGTAACAATCATGAGTGATTTCATAAAAAATGATGGACTACATGAAGAGAAAGGAGCTTAGTAAGTCACATCATCCTCCCGATATGTAGCAGTCCTCAGACCAGTGAGCAAAGATCTCTTAATATCTCAAGATTCCAAGTCTCAATGCTTATGAAATTTTGTAGGCATATAATAGATAGTATTCCGAGTCTAACATGATTTAAATTATGGAAAATGACCAACTATACATTGAGAACAAGCTCTGAGAAAATCACTATTCGGATAGAGTACTAATAGAGAAGTAGAGTATGAAGAGACATATGAAACTTCGAATGAGCATATCTTAGGATTGTGAACTCCAAATGAATTGAAACTTTGTGAATATGTAGTAAAATTACTCACTGAAAAAACTAAGAGATATGGCAGTGAACAGTACATTCACAAAAGCATGAATATATGGACACAAATGATCATGAAAATGAATGTATATTGATTGTAAAGTACAATAGAATTATTGGTAGATATTTGGAGCCTAATTTTGAATTTGAATCTCTCCTAAAATCCCTCTCCAATCTTTTGGTGATTGATTCTCCTACTCACTCAATCACAAATTCGTGGCTTTTCTTCTTCCTACTCATCAAGTGGACTCAACCACTTTAGATGCTTTTACTTTTACATTAAGTAGAACCTCAAAAGTTACAAGAGTGAGTTCACAACTGAACTCTACAAGGAATTGACATTTCCTTTGAATTTCTAAGTATTTGGATGACCCAAGCTGCCAATTAGACTTGCCATGGACTTTTTCCAACATTGGAGTGGGTGTTCCATGTAAGAATTTGAGAGGTAGTTTCCATCCAATATCAACAAGAGCATTTTGTCTTCCAATTGTATCAGGGTAGGTTGTTCTGTTCTTCATTTTGTCACTGCTAGCCTTTGCAAGTTTTAGTCCTTTTGTATGTACTTCTTCCTTGGATTCTAGCATGATGGTGTATTTTTGAGCTTTCAAAAATTGCTACTTGCTCAAAAGAGGTTGTCCATGTTGATTTTGAGCAACTGTCGACTGTGAATCACTTCGTTGGTGCTAATGTTGTAACCTTGATGTCCTCTGGATCCTTCAAGCTGAGAAATATATCAGAGAAGCTTAATGTTCTAAGTAATATATGATAGAGTAGAGGAGATGATGCATGAGAAGATTATATATATTAATGCACATAAATTACATTGGCATTGGAAATGAGTGATTGCACAACTTGAGAGAAATAGAAGAGCTATCGTTGTGAGCTCAATATGCCACACAAATTCCTCTGAGATCTCTGCTATATCTCTCTCTCATTCCACACGACTAGATAGTCCTCTTTTATAGCCTTTTGTTGAAGCCAAGATTCAAGTTTGAATTTGAATCTTTACCTAAAAGTGTCCCAAAGTTTTAGGACTTGGTTTGCCATAAATCCTCACCAAATAATTTGTGGAAGGATTCTCCTATGAACTCGTGGTTGGAAGTGACTCAATTTTACAAGGAGTAAAATCAATCTTTTACAAGAGATCATTCATGTGCTACTACATGAAAGACCATATGAACTTTTGGATAAGTGATCAAGCATTTAGGCTTGGAGTAATTGCACCAAGAAATTTCCCCACCCACTAGCTCTAGGACAAGGACACAACATCACAATACAAGGCTTTTGTCTGGAGTGCGGTAAAGAACATCTCCCAAGAGATTGTTCAAGGAACTCCTCTAGTGAGCCCAAGGTTACACCAATTAATGTGGTAGGCCTAGTGATGGATTCAAGTTCAAGTGGCATTAACGTGGATCCTATACAGGCAGTGACTAGCACACAAACCTTAAAAGAGGCTAAACCAACTGAAAAATCAGATTCAAGTGAATCAGGAGAGCCTAGTAAGAGGAAAACAATAACCTGGAAGGATACCAAGGAGAAGGCCAATCGTAAGTGGGCTAGAAAGTTATTCAAACTAGAAGAAAGCCTAAGACACAAAAATAAGAATAGCATACATTGCATCTCAAAACCCTTTGCATGCCATAACTCCATCCACTCTTCAGCCCAACCCACCACTCATTGTGAATATACTACAAACAAGGTCTATGCTCCCAGATCCAACCCCAGAAGGCTTGGACTTCAAGAAGGGCCAACACCTGCAAACCTAGAGAAGAGTTACCATAGAGCAGATTTAGAGATTGAACGAACAAAAATTTACATGAAAATAATAGAGCTAGCTCATGCTATGCTCGAGGCCAATCAATTGTTCAATCAAACAAATTCTATCAAACCAAGTTTGCATTTCTAGGGCTTATTAGAAAGACTAGAGGAGTTGGTAAACAGTTTATTAGAAAGACTAGAGATTTAAGTTGGTATAGATTCATTAGATAGTCTAGTTGCATGATACACAATTTCATTTTAATTACCTCAGCCATTCTCGAGTTATGTGCAAAACATTGCCCTCTAGTCTACATCCTATTACCTCCCAAAAATGTCGGGATAGACATTTGATTTGCTAGGCATCATTCTCTAAGCATAGTTGATCATTTCAAGTGGAATAACTTGTGAAAGGTAGCTATCATAATCAATTAGATATCCTGAAAAGGATGCTTTCTAATTGCTACCAACAAAGGAGTATTGTTCATTTTCTTGATCAAGTGTGGTGACCAAAATAGCAAGTTTTGGTTCATAGTGAAAAGTCCAACTTATCTGTTTTGATCCAATGATTTGAGGATCATTTTCCAAAGCACATGGGTGATCATTTGGGCTTCTTGGAATGCTAAAGATGTCTACCTTACACTTCTCAACTCAGTTTTGGTTGGTGTGAAGCAGGAATTTGCAACGCCATTTCATCTCTGGAAGGTGTCCACCATCTCCTCCAACAGTGGTATCAAAGCAACATCAAGGTCAAATGGGAGATGGATTTCCATCATTCATTGATAAATTGGAGAGGGGAAATTATCCAACATGGTCCCTAAGGATGAAGGCTTACCTCCAAGGAAGAAGCTTGTATGGTTACATATCTGTAGATGAAGAAATGCCAACCTTTAAAAGCAAAAACCAACCTACAAAGAGAGGAGCAAGAGAGGCTAGCTGCATGGTGTGTAAAGGATGCTCGAGTCAAGTCCTACATACTCAATTCAATATCCGATTTTTTGTTACCTCATAGCAAGAATTTTAAGACTTCCCAAGAGACTTGCGAAGTACTATCTTCATACTTCTCATCAAATACAAGGGCCAAAAAGAACCAGCTTTGGATGGAGTTCACAACCTTGAAGAAGCAATCAAAGCAAAGTGTAGCTAACTATGTGACCAAGATGAAGGATGTAGTTAATCAACTTGGGAGTATTGGAGAAGAAATAGACGAGGAGCAGATAGTAAGGCACATCATAAATGGCACCAAGGTTGATGAAAAATGCGAGTCTTTTACCAAAACAATGGATCTATATATGGACATGCAAATACCTGATCTCAATACATTGATGGGGCAACTCTTCACACATTAAACAAAGCTCAAAATGAATGGAGATACTTCTAGAGGTAATCAATCTTCTGCCCATTACACAGATAAAAATAAGAGTAAAGATAAAGGCAAAGGTAAGAAGAATGAAGAAGATGCAAGTACCTCTCAAGTGAATTTCACAGGTAGAGGAAGAGGTATTAGAGGAAAAGGAAAGCAAGGCAAGGGGAGACCATACAACTGTTCACCTTGCAACATTTGTGGCTTGACCAATCATACCATAGATGAATGCATCAAGAACACAAAGAATCAAAGAGGAAGAGGCTTCCATAGAGGAGGCTATGGACAATCAAGAGGCAAGTTCAATAATGGAGGAAACAACTATCATCACAATTACAACCAAGGCTACAACAACAACTATCAAGGAGGCTTCAAAGGAAGGAGAGACGACATTAACTATACAGATGATCAAGAGGATTACCTATTACTCATGAATATGACAACCAAGCAAGGTAAAGATGATGTGTACCTATTCTATATTGATTCTGGTTGCTCCAATCATGTAGCAGGCAATGTATCATTATTGTTTGACCTTGAAGAACCCAAAGGAAAGCATGAAGTTTAGACAGGTGATGACACTAGGCATTCAGTAAAGACGATTAGAAATGTTAAAGCATGTAATGGTAACATGAATCTTCTAAGCAGGCTATTAGATGTGCCAACAATAACCAAGAATCTAATCAGTGTTGGATAGATCATTGAGAAGGGTTTATAGGTTAGATTCACAAGGCACGGAGCATATGTGGAGGACCCTCAACATGGCTTCAAGAGGATCGCAAAATGTGAGAAATTTGGTAGACTTTTTACCTTTGAAGTTGAAGATAACAGAAATATTGCTCTCTTCAATTATAAGGACCAAACCATATTTGAATTGGAGATATGGCATAAGAGACTAGGAAATATAGGTGAAAGGACATTGAAGCAAATATGCAGGGATCACAGTGTGCTTGGCATCCCAAATGTGTCCAAGAAACATATGATTTACAAATGTGGATCATGCCAATTTGGCAAGTCACATAGGAAACCATTCAACAAAAGAGGATACATGTATGAAGACTACTTGGAGCTTGTACACACATATGTCTGGGTTCCTACCAGAGAGCCATCAATATTAGGGTCAAGCTATTATGTTTCATTCATAGATGACCATCATAGGTGGACAATAATTTAGTTTATGAAGCATAAAGGTGAAGTCTTCACTTGTTTTAAGATGTATTTGGCATTGGTTGAGAATCAAACATGTAAAATTTTGAAGAGGCTCATATCTGATGAAGGTGGTGAGTATTTCTCACATGAGTTTGACTCCTTCTTGCATGATAGAGGTATAAAGAGAGAGACTACAACAAGGTACACTCCTGAACAAAATGGAGTGGCAGAGAGAAGAAATAGATTAATAGTAGAGGCTGCAAGATCAATGTTGAATGAGAAAAAACTCCCTAATTATCTATGGGTAGAGGCTATTTCCACAGCTAATTACCTAATCAATAGGCTTCCATCCAAGTCTCTAGATGGGATGACACCTTATGAGTCATGGAATGGCAAGAGACCTTCTTTAGATCATTGTAAGATCTTTGGGTGCATTGCTTATGCACACATACCCTCACAGATTAGGGGAAAGCTTGATCCAAAAGATGAAAGATGCATATTTATTGGCTATGATCAGAATAAAAAATGATATAGGTTATATAATCCCACTAACAAAGGATTTATAGCTAGTAGGGATGTGGTATTTGATGAAAATAACTATTGGTTTGAGGATGATTGCAGGAAAATAAAGCTACCCTACGATTTGGAGAATGATTTTCCAAATATGACCAAAGAAGAACCACATACATTAGAGGATGTCAACTTAGAAGATGAAGAACAAATTGATTTTGAAGAATTCAAAGCTTGGAAGTCTAAGGGCAAAGTAAAGTTCAAAAAATTGGAAGACATTCCAGAGTCATCCAATCAAGCACTTAGAAGATATCAAAGGGGACGCAAGAAACCTATAAGGTATGGCTATGACACATCACTAGTCGCCAAGCATTCTATATACATAGCTAAAGACTTTATGTAAGAGGAACCATCTTCATTTGAGGAAGCCAACAAGGAAGAAGAATGGAGACAAGATATGCAAGAGGAAAGAAGTTGAAGCACTTCAAGAGAATAGCACTTGGGATTTGGTTCCCAAAAAACCATTCATGAAGGTAATAGGATCCAGGTGAATTTACAAAGTGAAAAAGAATTCAGATGGCACCATAAACAAGTATAAAGCAAGGCTAGTAGCAAAGGGGTTTTGCTCAAATCCATGGAGTGGATGATGAGGAGACCTTCTCACCTGTAGCCAAGATGCCAATGAGGAGTTCATAGGGGAATCCTTCCATGAATTATTTGGCAAGGATTTATGGCAAATCAAGTCCTAAAACTTTGGAATACTTTTAGGTAAAGATTAAAATTCAAAATTGAATCTTGGCTCCAACAAAAGGCTATAAAAGAGGACTATCTAGTCACATGGAATGAGAGAGAGATATATAGCAGAGATCTCAGAGGAATTTGTGTGGCATATTGAGATCAAATTATAGCTCTTCTATTTATCTCACATTGTGCAATCATTCATTCCCAATGTCAATGTAATTTGTGTGCATTAATATGTATAATCTTCTCATGTCTCATCTCCTCTACTCTGTCATATATTACTCAAAACAATGAGCTTCTCTATTCTATTTCTCAGCATGTACTTGATCATTTTCAGAGATTTAAGTTGATACAAATTTATTAGATAGTCTATTTGCATGTTACAAAGTTTCATTTCAATTGCCTCAGCCACTCTTGAGTTATGTGCAAAACATTGCCTTTGGTCTACATACTATTAACTCCCAAAAATGTCGGGATAGACATCTAATTTGCTAAGCATCATTATCTAAGCATCGTTGATCATTTCAAGTGAAATAACTTGTGAAAGGTAGCTATCATAGTCAATTAGATATCCCCAAAAGGATTTTGTCTAATTGTTACTAGGAAAGGAGTATTGTTCATTTTCCAAAGGAGGTGTGGTGACCAAAATAGCAAGTTTTGGTTCACAGTGAAAAGTCCAACTTATCTAATTTGATCCAACGATTTGAGGATCATTTTCCAAAGTACTTGGATAATAATTTGGGCTTCCTAGAAAGATGAAGAGGTCTATTTTACACTTCTCAACTCTGTTTTGGCTAGTGTGAAGCAAGAATTTGTAGCACCTTCTCATCTGTGGAAGATGTCCACCATCTCCTCCAACAACATTCATGAATGAAATGGTTGCCCTAACATCTAAAAGATGGTCCTCTAGGGGCTTATGGCCTCATTTGTCTTAATTGAGGTGTAGGATTATGATTCATATACATGAAATTGGATTATTATGGCTCCCAATTTGGTTCCATAGGTAGTGCCTCATATTGATATGGATAAGTTTCACTATGCTTGGGTGACTCTGTGTAATAAGCTTATGGACTATCTTCATGGATGTAGTCAGAAATCTGAGCATGAGATCATTTTGTAAGACCAAAGGCGTCATTGGAACCAATGCTCTATTAGGATTCTCCTTTGCCATGACATACTTAACTAGAATCACATTTGTAGGAGGTGGCAGTTGGTTTCCTAGGACCAGTTCTGATCTATATTGTGCCTAGTATTGCTATTGGTATTGAGGTTGATATTGTTGTTGTGGCTTATAATATGGTGGTTGTGGCTTATAATATGGTGGTTGTGGCTTATCATATGGTTGTTGGTATTGGTTCTGATACCTACCCTATTGGTAAGGTTGCTGATAAGTTTTTCTGGCAGCCACCTATTGTATGGACAATCTTGAGCCATGTGGTTTGTGTATTTTCTCTCAATAGTGCAATATGGAGCATTCGATTCTCTCATATTTTGCTTTTGCACTGGGCATACGTTAGCCATGTGGTTGCCTCCACAAGTATAACATCACTTCAATGAGATGACCCTAGGTGTTTTTCTGCTTTGAACTCCTAGCTTCTTAGCAACCTGCTCAGCTAGCTCATCTATCGAAGTGGAGGGTTTGGAAGTATGACTAGTAGAACTATCAAAATCCTTATAGAGATTGGACAATTCTAACTCCTCACCCAAGTTTTCTTCTATGTCAATACACATTCTCACTCATTAATCTAGTGTCATTGGCTCCTTGCGATATACATATGATCTAAGTTTCCTGCTTAGAAGTCCATCTTAAAACAAGGAAACTTGTTTTGCTTATGTAGGTAATTCAGGTGTGGGACATCTTTCCACGTATTGTTTAAATATGCATCCTCCAAACACTTGATTGCAAAAAGTTGCAATTTTCTCAAAAGTTGCCTTCCAAAAAGTCATGATTTTCTCAAAAATTGGATTGCAGGAAGTCACGATTTTCTCAAAAACGTGATTGCAAAAAGTCACAGTTTTCTCAAAAGTTGCCTTCCAAAAAGTCGGGATTTTTTCACACTTAGAAAAAAAAAATCATGATTTTTTCACACTTAGAGAACCAAAACGTCATGATTTTCTCAAAATTTGCCTTCCAAAAAGTCACAATTTTTTACACTTAGAGAAGCAAAAAAATCACGATTTGTTCACACTTAAAGGACCAAAAAATCATGATTATTTCACACTTAGAGGACCAAAAAATCATGATTTCTTCACACTTAGAGGATGTGAAAAACCTGTTTTTTTCACACTTAGAGGACTAGAAAATCATGATTTTTTTGAGTGATTTTAGGTAGGAACAAGGCAATCGTGATATTAAAAAAATTTGAATTTTCCAAAAAGTCACGATTTTTTTCCAAAAACATGATTTTTTTTCCAAAAAGTCATGATTTTTTAAGAATTTTGGTGGGAACTCTGAAATCAAGCACTAAGATCCATGCATTGTGCAGAGGGTCATAAAAACCAAATAAACTCCCACACACAAATACTTCATCTTTCTCTCTCTCTCTCTCTCTTGCACAACCATGAATGAAAAATGAGGTGGAAATAGCAAATATATAGTCAAAAATGAAAATTTTCTATGAAGATGAAGACGGGAGAAGATGGTGATGATGATGATGATGAAGGTGGAGAAAAAAATCAAAAAGTTAATAGAAAATGACTCTTTTTTACCTTCCAACATCACAAATTTACGATCTTACCGTTACAATGCTCGTCCTCGAGCAACGCTCCCCAACAACGGTGCCAAAACTTGGTGTAGCCCAAGTGTGAGCACCACCTCCTTTACTTGTCAATCCATGGAGACATGAGGAGGATATGAAGATTGTGAGCCATTGTGGTGAGAAAATGTGAGTGACATGCACACACATGCATGCACACACACATGCATGCACACACACATGCATGCACACACACATGCACACAAGGCAAGATAACAAAGATAGAACATTGGAAGCTTTGATTCTCAATAACTCAATTACACTCTTTAAGTATGTGTATGTATTCATATACATACACATACACATACACATACACATACACATACACATACACATACACATACACATACACATACACATACACATACACATACACATACACATACACATACACATACACATACACATACACATACACATACACATACACATACACATACACATACACATACACATACACATACACATACACATACACATACACATACACATACACATACACATACACATACACATACACATACACATACACATACACATACACATACACATACACATACACATACACATACACATACACATACACATACACATACACATACACATACACATACACATACACATACACATACACATACACATACACATACACATACACATACACATACACATACACATACACATACACATACACATACACATACACATACACATACACATACACATACACATACACATACACATACACATACACATACACATACACATACACATACACATACACATACACATACACATACACATACACATACACATACACATACACATACACATACACATACACATACACATACACATACACATAGACATGCACATACACATACACATACACATACATACACATACACAATCAATAACTCTTACTTCACAATAGCATGTGTATGTGTATGTATATGATTGTGAAAATAAAACTATTTTATTGTTTAACTCACCATTGATTTTTACTTCAGAATAGCATGTGTATGTGTATGTGTGCACATGTGTCTGTAAGTGTGTATAATTGTGAGTTAAAAGTTATTATGACTGTTTGACTCAACCTTGATTCTTAGTTCACAATAGAACGTGTGTGTGTATGTGTATGTGTATGATTTTAAAACTATTATGATTGTGTAACTCTACATTGATTCTTACTTCACAATAGTATGGGTATGTGTGTATATGATTGTGATTTAAATTATTGTGATTATCCAACTCAATATTGATTTTACTTCACAATAATATGTGTATGTATGTATGTTTGTGTCTCATTGTGATGAAAGAACTATTGTGAGTATCTGACCCAATACTGATTCTTACTTCACAATACTCTATGTAGGTTTGTGTGTATGATTGTGATTTAAAATCTATTGTGATTTTTTTGTTTATAGCATTGATAAGAAATAGATATAAGGAGAGGTAGAAATATAGATAGGTAGATACATAAATACATAGATAAATAGATGTAAAAACTTTAAGAGATAGATTCAAGATATTATTTATATATTTTAAGATATACATTTTGTGGAATTTATATCTTATTTGATATGGATTTATGTTTTCTTTTTTGTAGATATAAACTAGAACTGGTTTCAACACATCGAAGGATTCATTGATTCCATAGTTAATCAAAATATTTTGAATAAAATTTTCAACAAAGGGAATTGAAGATTTCCAACCTCCAAGATATAAAGTTCTACATTAAATAAAGCATTATAGGGAACAGAAAATAATAGTCATATGTAACTATTCATGGAATGATCATGAATTAGATGTAGTCCACAATGATAGTTCATACATGGAAGAAATAGATAAAATGGCACTTCTAATAGATGATGGTATCCAAAATGAAGAAATTGATTATTCTAAATGCAATTGATTATTCTAAATGCATTATTCATATTAAATTCTAAAAAAGATGTCCTTATTATAAAAGATGATTATGTTACACAAATTTATATCTATTATAATAAGTTATCTACACTATAAAATGTTTTCTATTCAATATCTTGGTGATGCAATAATTTATCCATCGTGAATCAATCAAAAGATGATGATGCCTCTAATAGTTCTCCATATTTGTTCTTATATGTATCTAGAGATACTTGTAAATTTCTCACCTTATTTTCTAGATCATCAATTCTCTTTTGTTGCTCATGAATTATTCTTCGCAAATAATGCCATTGATTCATGTGATGATAAATCATGAACAAGATTATGTTTTTTAGGTAGAACAATATATGGTTGCTTTCAAAGAAGAGGAGCTTCGTGTCCTTGATTAGGAGATTATGTGCAAATTTTTGAGAATGACCCAAAACCATATGTGCATGCGTCACGTGTTCATCCCAATATACAATTCTCTGAAGGATATCTTGTATAAAAACTTTTTGAATGAAATATAGTGCAATTTGATTATTGTTTTGTAAAGATTGTTCAACTTGAACAAAGTGTCAAAGTAATACTTTGTCAAATCCTTTGCGTTTTAATTTGGATATATTTAATAGTGATGTCTCTTTTGTTCCCCTTGTAACTTGAAAGAGGACATCACAAGTAAAGTGATTTAGACATAGCTTTCTAACTTCTTTCATA